>PVJS01042719.1:0-17377 GCA_004027185.1 Glis glis
GAGAGGGAGAGCAGGGAGGGAGAGGAGGAGTGGGAGGGAGAGGAGGAGGGAGAGGGAGAGGAAGAGGGAGAGAGACAGGAGGGAGAGGGAGAGGAGGAGGGACAGGGAGAGGAGGAGGGAGAGGGAGAGGGAGAATAGGCAGGGAGAGGAGGAGGGAGAAGAAGAGGGAGAGGGAGAGGAGGAGGGAGAGGCAGCCAAGGGCTGGGAAGATAACCCTTTCGGGGCTAACCCCCTGCCACCTCTTTCCTCCAGCTAGGCTCCACCTCCAGCAGTCCATCTGACTATCATTGGGTGATTCACTGAATGGATCAATCCACTGAGCGGTCCGGTCCGGGCCCTGATGATCCTGAAAGTCCCACTGCTGAACTTTGCTGTGGGAACCCTCCCCACACTGAGCTGGGCCAGCAGAGGGAAGGAGCGGGCAGCCCTGTTCCAACACTGTGGGCTCTGCCTTTTCACTCCATTTTTGGTGGATGTTCTTGGGTAGATGTCTCTTTCTCTGCTATGTGTCCTTAGGACCGTTCCCAGGAGCTGTAAATAGTTGTTTAAAAACATTTTTAAAGCAGTTTTTACATTTCACTGAGGAGGGGCTGGTGGAGCTCACCAGCCAACCTCCTCCTTTCGTTTTTAGAAAGCTTTTCTGAGGTGTTCCTGGTATACAACACAGATTTGAGGCATGCCTGAAGTTCAGTAAACTGCACATGTTGAAAGTATACAATCTGATGAGTTCGGATACATGTCAATATGTGTAGAACCATCGCCACGGCCAAGCTGCCTTGTGACTCTGTATGCCCATCACTCCTCTGCCCACTCCTCCTGTTGTGACTCTCCCTGGCTACTGGCCATCGGCTCTGCCCTCATCCTCAACACGCATACGCACGCAGCCTTTTTACTTCTTCCTCCCCGCTTGCACCACCCCACAAAGGCACGGTCAGGCTCCTGCAGCCCCAGCCTCCCTGCCTCCCCCCTCGTGTTCCACTGTCACTCCCTCCTGCTCCTGGCAATCCCCTGCCTTCTGGCGCCCGCCGGCTCTCCACAGAAACTCTGCCAGAGGTGGCTGCGGCTTTCCCTGGGGTCTTCCCAGCTCCGAAGCCCAGTGGTCGTGCTCCATGCTCTCATCTGTCCTTCTGCCTCGGGCGGCACAGCGGCCTCTGCACAGCTGTGTGGATGTGGGTCACGTCATCTGTCTGATTTGCCTCCTAGACTCTCGCGCCAGCAGAGGTACTCTGCTCGCATAAGTGACAGATCGCTAAGACTGAAGCAAAAAGATCTGGAGGGACGGATCTGAGTCAGGGCGAAGTAACTTTAAAAGGACGAATACACGTTTCTTGGGTCTGGAGATCTGATCACTTCTGCTCTTCTTTCAGACCCTGTGAGCAGCTCCCCAGATGCGCGCATCTCCAGCCCATGGGAGTTTCCTCAGCGGCAGAGCTTCTCTCCTCTCCTGATGCCCTCTTCATCTGACTGCCTGCCACCTGCTTCTGTGTGAAAGGCACACAGGTGCTGAAGGATATTGTGTGTGGTGGGAGGTCTGTAGGCCCGAGAGTGGGTTTGAAACACATGGGTGTTGCCTGGTCTGTGCGCTGCCAGCTGCCAGGGCGTGTGGACAGAGGCACTTACACCTGTGAGGCCAGCAAAGGCAAGAGAGGGGCACCTCCCTTATGTCTAGGTGCTAACCCTAAAATAAACCCTTTAATGCACCGTATGTCTGAGACAGGGTTCCAGCTGTCCTGTGAGTAGCACGCACTAAACAGATAGGCCTTTGCTTAAAACTAGAATTGTGCAGTGCACTTCTTGGAAAAAATGAGGCAGCTCTTCAGAAGTAAAACAGCTCCTGAAGATTTAAAACAGAAGGTCTGCTGCCAGGAGACTTAAGAGAGGGGGTGCCTTTAGGGCCCCCAGTATTTGCCAATGTGTCTCACTCTATGGTCTAACAATTGTGGGTGTGAGAAATAAGTGAGTCTTCCATTTTTAGTTCACATAATATTTTAGGAAAACCTTAAAAATAAATTCAGGCTGGGTGTGTGGCACACACCTATAATTCCAGCTACTTGGGAGCCCGAGAGGCAGGAGGACAGCAAGTTGGTGGACAGCCTGGGCAACTTAGTAAGATCCTGTGTCAAAATACAGTTTTAAAAAAGGGCTAGGAGCCGGGCGTGGTGGCGCATGCTTGTAATCCCAGTACTTTGGGAGGCAGAGACCGGAGGATCTGGGTTCGCAGCCTGCCTCAGCTCTCTCTCTCTCTCTCTCTCTCTCTCTCTCTGTCTCTCTCTCTCTCTTCTTAGTGAGGCCCTCCGCAACTTCGTGAGACCCGGTTTCAAAATAAAGCATAAAAAATAGGGCCGGGGGCGTAGCGCGGAGGTAGAACGCCCCTGCGTTCAATCCCTGGTACCGCAAAAAAAAAAAAAAGGGCTAGGGATATAGATCGGCGACAGAGTGCTTTCCTAATATGTGCAAGGCCCTCAGTTCAATGCAAAATGTGAAGCACAGAATTCTAACCCAGTTGTGTGGAATTATCTAGAAGCCCAATATCTGGTCATTTACTTCATCTCCATCTGGCACAACCCACCCCTAACGTTATGATGGTTCCTTTATGTTTCCCCAGAGGTTTCTGCATATTTTGTTTTAGAATAATCACGTCTCCAGTTTCCACTCTGAAGAGTGGAAATGGGAAATGTCACATCTCTTTTTGATTAGTGCTTGCTTTTCAGGGCTCTTGTCTGCACTTTCCCAAACTCAGACGGGAAGCTGGCATCGCTCCAGAATGGTGCCTCTGAGTACACCACGTCGCTCCACTCCCCTGCACACGCTCACGCAGAAGAAAGAGTAGAGGAGCAGCTCACACTCCAGCCAGATACCAGACGACCTGGTCGCTGCAAGCTCTGCCCGGCTCTGTCCTGAAGCGGAGCCTGGTACAAGAGCAGCACAGCAGAGGCGGGGTGGTCTGTGAAGTCATTGACGCCTGCCCGCTGCAGGCGCCACTGCACGCCGAGAGTAGCGGGGACAGAGTGGACAGCACGCGGGTGCAGCAGAAGTGCCGGCCACGACCATGCTGTGTGCGGGTCACACCTGGCAGTGCCCGGGTCCCCTGGCCTTGTGGAATTTGCCTCTTCAGGCTCCGATCCCTGGCAGGGCGGACACGTTGGCTTCCTTTTGGAGCAACATGCTCTTAGAGGACTTTGAATGTGCTTTTCCTGCTGAGCAGCTTTGTCTGTGATCCCTCTTCACTAGCAGGTTGATGCAGAGAAAGCGCGTCACCCTGTAGCAGGTCTAGCCAGCCAGCAGCGCACCTTCTGTCCTCAGGCTCTGCCTCTTCCTCTGTCCTGCTGAGAATGCTCTCCTGGTCTCCTCCCATAAGCCGCCTTCACCCCACCCCTGCGGCATCCCTACACCTCCTGCAGCCCGCACCCTGAACCACCCCTCTGGGTCAGTGGACCGCATCCAAAATGGCGCAAAGACATCACCCTCCCTGCTGTTTCCACACACCCAACACTAAACAACTTCAACTCGGGGAAATGAAACGAGCTTGCATAGCTTCAGGCTGCACTACTCCGGCTGTAGAAATGTGGTCTGTAATACGCCCTTTTTCTGTTTATTCCACCAGTTTGTATTCTGTTGACTGCAACAAAACCCTGCTCCACACTTGACAGATGTCTTCCATAGTATTCACCCCTTAAGAAGTGGCTAAAAATATACTTATTTTTATAAAATTTATTCTTCTAATGTCCTAAAATACAGTGCACAGAGCACTTACAGCATGTATAATATGTCTTTGCTTTTGTAGTGCTAACCACTCATTTTGGGACGGCTCAAACAAAGCTGCATTAGATGCTGTACAATCGTGAAGATGGGTGCTGATGAGGGGCCTGATGAAGGAGCCGCATGTGGTGCCTGGAAGCCCCTGCGGGTCTCAAGGTGGCTTCTCTGAGGCTCCGTAAAGAACCAGCCACAGCTGAAGCTGCCTGCAAGCTCTGAGCACTGATTCAGTGCTGTGTGCCTGAAGACTGAAACCTCGCACTGGTTTCTGTGTTTGATCAGTCTGAGTCCTTGTTGCCTAAAACAGAGTGGGGTCGATCCTATCTACACTCAATTCTGGAATTTCCTTTAGAATCTAATCCCATCCCACCCACCTGTGCGGTCCTACACCCTGCCACCTCTTACAGTCTAACACTGCCAGATGCATCTTTTGATCTGTTCCAAGATGAAAGACTGGACTGAGTGAGCACGCCAGCGGGAGGGCTCTGGGGCTAGACAGCGGGGTGACTGCCCAGACACGCACCTGGGCGCTCCTCTTGGTCCCTCTGCAGAGCTGGCCACCCTGACCATGGGTGTCCTGGGGTTTCAAGGGTGACTCTGACCATGTGTGCTCTGCCCCCCAGCAGACTGTCACCAAATACGCCAGGAAAATGCATTCCTGCTTCCAGGAGGTTCATGGCAAGGAGAGTTGAAGAGACGGCCCAGCCCTCTGCGTGGCTGAGACCTGCACCTCAGGCGGCCTCTCCTTTGCCCAGGATGCACATTCGAGCAGAAAAAATAAGAGCAAGGGACTAGCGAGTGGCTGTATTATCAGTTGGCTGAGCCGGAAGATCTTTTTGGGTTTAGTCAACACTCCTCTAACTACACTGGGGCATTTCTGAAGTTCTCCATTTCGGTGTGTCTCTAGTGAAATTCCTGTAATCTAATGGAGCAACTGGTTTCCCACTGTGTCGAAGCCAGCTGGACTCAATGGTCAAACCTGAGGTACTGCAAGGAGTCAACCTCTTAATGGCCACACTGATTTGAACTGCGATATTTCTGCGCTATTCCCTATATTTATGAAGTTCAATTTTAAGCCACAGAATCCCTAAGCGCAGGACCCTGCTCGAACGAGGACGCCCTGGTTCAGCTCCCAAGCTGCTGGCAGCACAGGTACCTGGAGGAGGATCCGGCCGATGCCGCTCAGCAGCTGAGGCTCCTGCTCCGGGTAATACTTGATAACTGCACGGTACGCGTCCACAGCCAGCACGTAGTCCTGCGGAAGAGACACAGCGCTAAAGAAGCCACTCAGTTTACACATTAGGAAGAGCACAACTGTTTGCAGACGCATAAGCACATGGCTGGGGGGAGCAGGCAGCCAGCATGGACACGGAGCCTACGCAGAGAAAGGTCCACTCCTTCTGATAAGGTGGAACCAGCCCTGAGTTCTCTGTGACAGGCACATGTTCTGTCGCCGAGGGGCCACAGGGGCTCTGGGCCTCGAGTTAGGTCCAGCTCTTGGCTTCCTAACCCTATATTCCAAGTCACAGCTCAGAGGTCACCTGGGCTGGGTCTCCAACTCTTTCCTGGCAAAGTTAAGTGGATTGATGATTTTGTATTGACTCATCCTCTAAATACATACGCCCGAACTTTAAAATGTTTCTTAAATATTTTCTGTGCTAGAAAGTGAAGTAAAATCTCTGTAGCAAATCAGCTTGGCTGGAAGAGTGAGCCTAAAATTCTAGGCCATCCTTCCGTAGCAGGACACGGGGATGTCACCGTCTCCCTACTGTGCACAGGGAGTTCCTGCTACTTTAGACATGCCTGCATGGAACATCTGAAAAGGCACTGTGGCTCCTGTGTGTGGCATCTGTACCCTGCAGCGGGGTCTTGGCCTTCACATTTCTCAAACTCATATGTCTTTTTTTTAATTTTCTTTGTGGTGCTGGGGATTGAACCCAGAGGCATTCTACCTTTGAGCTACACCACCAGCCTGATTTTATTTCTTATTTGGAAACAGGGTCTCACTAGGTTGATGAGAGTCTCACTACTTGCTGAGGTTGTCCTTGAACCTGTGATTCTCTGGTCTCAGCTTCCCAAGTACTGGGATTACAGGTGTGTGCCACCATGCCTGATTTGGAATTCATGTGTCTTCATGGCCGAGCCCCCACGCTGCCTTTTGCTGACTTGGCCCGTGGTCCCTCCTCAAGGCAGGGCCTGGCTGCCACGGTCCTCGTGTCCACGTGCCCACTGGCGCTGGCCTGCGTGCATGGAGGAAGCTCTGAGAGCAGGACCTTTCCCAGGTGTGGGGAAGTTGGTCCCAGACAGGAGTTCTGCCAGCCATGCGACACACATAGGCCAGCTCTGCGCAGGCTGGTGAACACGCCTAGTGTCCTCTGTGGTGGCAGCGACCACCATAACATGGGCCTGTGGCGCGAGCTCTGTGTGGCAGGCACGCGCTGCACCCTCCACCCTGTCCTTAGTAACAGCGCGGGGCCAGCAATACCACGGCCACCAAGGCTGTTTTCCCTAACGCTCACCGTAAAGTCCCAGAAGGTACTTTTATTTCTGTAGTCTTCTACATTTTCAATTTCCTCCAAAATGGGACTAGAGTTACTAGTTTGCTAATTGGGATGTTATAAAGAAAGGCAGACGACAAGTCAAATTCCAGTTTGGCAGGAAAAAATGAAGACTCTCCAGTCTGGTACCTTCAAGTGCAGCTCATTAAAGCTAATTTTATTCAAGGCCTGATGCTCGCAAGGAGCCAGACGGCACATGTCTTGGTTCCCTCTCCCAGGACTTTCTTTGGAGACAGGGTCTCACTAAGTTGCCCAGGGTGGCCAGGAACTTGTGACCCTCCCGCCTCAGCCTCTGCACCCGGCTTCCCATGACTTCCTGTGGCCTGCGGCTGGACTGTCCCACTTCTGGGCATGCAGGTGTCCATGCCCTGGGAGGCACCCTGCATTGGGAGGCACCCCACATGGGGGAGGCTTTGTGAGGGGACGCGGAGGCCACAGCTGAGGGGCTCGCCCAGCTTGTGTGGCAGCAGGCCTGCCCACTGGGTTCGGGCCCTGCTCTGAGCTGTCCAGGGAGCAGCCCTGCTCTCAGACAAGGTGGCGTCCACCGGTTCTGGCTGGGCTCCAGGGTGAGCAGCAGCCTGTCTCTGCCTCTGTCGGGAGGGGCCTGGGCCTGGAGCGTCCGTCCTGCTGGGCACTGGCTGTTCTGATACCGCCCCTTACTTTAGGTTCCCAGTGAACCAAGGCAAGCTCTGTCTTGTGCTACGAGCCGCGCGTCCCTGGGTTGTGTGCGATGCACGCGTCCCCGTCTCTGCCTGCACTTTGCCAGCACTGACAAGGCTCCTGGCTAAGACAGCCGCTGAGAGAGAAGCGGGGTGGAGCCGGGGCCAGCACGGGCAGCAGGCTCTGCTGGGCTGGCTTTCTGTCCAGTGTCACTGCCTGAGTGACCTCTGTTCCAGTGCCAGTGCTTCTGATGATGGTCTGACATGACGAAGGACAGGCTCTGAAAGCCAACGACCCTTGGTGGGAGAGGCTAGCCACTGTGGCCTATGAGGACGCCGCCCTCCTAGGAGAGAGAATACTTTTGGGTGGGTCCACATGCCCAGGGACCATGAGACAGTTGCAGTCCAGGCCAGAGGGTCTGGGAGTAGAGAAGGGACTGTGTGGGACATGTGGTGGCAGCGGGGTGACCGAGTCTGGGAGGTCAGTGATAGTAACAGGTGCTGTCCCCCAGGCATAGACAAGACCCACCTAGGAGCCGGTTACGGCCAGGAGGGATGAGTTCTGGCTTATCTCAAGGAGTCTATCATCAAATAGGCCAGGTGCGGGTCTGAGGTCGTGTTAGACAGCTCCCCTAAGTTGGCTGCTATTGAATGATATTGCTCATTCACTGAAGGTGAAAGGCAGCCCCTTTAAGGGAACATGGCTACTAGGAGCTCTTCAGAGAGCTCACTCTGCTCTCCGGAGTTGGCTCTGAAAAGATGCACAGACGCCGGGTCCAGGGACAAACCAATCTGGTGCAATCTGCACAGTGACCCTGGCTGGATGGCTGCAGAACAGCCTTCGGGCCATTCTGCAACCCGGAAGGCCCTGTCGCACCGCCTGAGCGAGCAGGAGCAGGCGCGCCGCATGCACCTTTCTACAGGTGAGAGCCAGGATGGCGGTGATGTCGTGACGGGAGGTGCTGGGACACCTGGAGGGACGTGGACTTGGGGAGGAGCCCGGGCAGCTGTGCAGGTGAGGTGGCACACCTGGGAGGTCTTCCAGCCCAGGCACCTCCAGGTTAGCAAGAGGTAGAAGGAGAGCAGGTGTAGCGTGCACGACTGTGACCCAGCTGTTCCGGAGGCGGAGGCAGGAGGAGCACAAGTTCCTGGTCAGCCTGGGCAACTTAGCAAGAACTTGTCTCCAAATAAAATAAAAAGGCTGGGTATGTAAATAAGTGGTAGATGCCCAGCCCTCGCCCCGTCCCCTCGGAGGCCTGAGGAGGGAAGCGACATTTACAAACCGAGGATGATGGGTTTTCTTGGTGTGTCACATGGACAAGGATGTTTTAAAGTATAGTAGGCAGATATTTGAGGATGGAACATATTAATAGATTTCTCATCATTAAAAATTCAAATTAAGCCGGGCATGGTGGTGCACACTTGTAATCCTAGTACCTGGGAGGCTGAGACAGGAGGATCGCAGGTTCAGGGACAGCTTCAGCAATTTAGTGAGGCTCTTAGCAACCTAGTGAAACCCTGTTTCCAAATAAGAAATAAAATCGGTCTGGGTATGTAGCTCGGAGGTAGGATGCCTCTGGGTTCAATTCCAAGTACCACAACAAATTTAAATTACTATTTACTTCACTGTAATAGAAATATTATTCAAAATAATGAAATGGCTGTTTAAATAACTCATTGTTAGCCCACAAACACCAGACCCCATGCTGCAATACCTAGTATGCTCACTAGATGGCAACAAAACGCACGCACTTGGATTGGTCTTAATTGCAGTATTTCTTTACTCCTTTTTTTAACTCAGGAAAATGAAAGATTAAGTTAAACTTTCAAATAAAACTGTCTCCATTTAAAAAGTATTTTTGAAACACCGTGCTGTTCTGTACTGAGTCCCAACAACATAGGTAAAGGCCTTGCATTTGGTGCATGTCGCCATCATTATGATAGTAACAGAAAGCATTTTTCATTCCATAACGTTCTATTAAAGTATCTTAAAAATGCAAGTAAAAGCTCAACAGTGGAACAGGTTCCTCCTTCCCCGGGGAGCTGTAGCCTCATGATTAAGGAAACATCAGTGGTGCGAATTTATAATTTGTCCTTCCTTTCTTGCATAACGATGCTTTGGCAAGGCAGAGCTCAGTGACTTTCTGGTGACGCTGACAGGGGCCTGGAGGGTGGGGGCCTCCCTGCAGGCTGCTCTGGCTCCCAGGCAGGGGTCCTGGGGCCGTCACAAGCAGCGCTGGGGACGGGAGCGGGGGTCTGGGGTGCCCAGTTACTGCCAGAGCCTTGGTGATGAGCACAGTGGCCCTGCAGCACCTGCTCCTTCCGGAAGATCTCAGACGTGGCGAGGGAAGAAAACACTGGCTCTGAGCAAAAGCAGCTCCTTGCAGAGTGCATTTCCCTTCGTCCAGTGTGTCGAAGGGCAGGAAAGAGCGCTGTGAATGTCGGAGCTGGGAGGGATTTCAGAGACGGATTTCCTCCTGAGAAGGAGGCTGAGGATGTGTCAAGGTCACCTGCCACAGAGGAAGAGCCTGGTTCTGCCTGTCTGCACCCAGCACCACACCTGCCGAGGCACAGAGGCAGGGCCCCCTAAAGCTGAGGTGTGCCCCGACACCTTCCTATCTGGGCCCACGAGCTGCTTCTGGTTCTGAATCTACTACACCTGCACCCGGCCCAAGGATGCGACCCTCGCCGGGGCTGCTGCGGGTGTGTACAGAGTGGGGCTGTCATGTCTGGGCTAAAGTAGGGGCCCAGGCGTACATTTCTCCTCCTGGTACACTGCCTGCTCCTGTGCTGCAGAGCCAGCTCAGGAATGACCTTGGGCAGTTTGAGCACTGAGTGAGCGAGGGCGTTCTCATCTATCTCAGAATAGCTCAGAAGGTGTTAATGGCGCTGCTCTGGGGCGTCTGCTGCTAACAGATTCCTGCAGCGGCTTCAGTGCCCACAGCTGGCAGCAGCCGCCAGAGCTGTGGCAGGACAGCCTGTGCCCAGGGTGGGAGGTGAGCCAGGCGTGGGGTGCCCTGGAAACAAAGAGAGAAGCTGAAAAGCGCTGCTGCATAGGCTGGGAGGGTCTGTGCAGAGCGAGAATCCACTGGAAGAGACAGTGACTGACAGCCCCGCTGGCTCCTCGGGGCTGGGAAGCTCTGGGGCGAAGTCCTCAGAGGTGGGTCTGCTGGGGAAGTCTGTCTTTAGATGTCACACGCATCAATCATAAAATCAAACTGAGATGAGAAAGAAATCCACCCTCACTAAGACAGGGAGAACAAAGACACCTTTCTGGGATGGAATTCAGAGGAGAATAAGGGGGGAATGAGTGGTTTTAATTAATTCATTTAGACCCATGCTTGCACAGTTACATTTGATACTGTAAATTCTGCTTTCTGTAGAAATTTCTTCCAGTAGAAATGACAGTGAACTGAGCCCCCGCGTGTCACTGAAACCTCATGAACAACCTGGGGCTTGGCTGGACTTGCTTGGGCACACTGCCCGGTTCCCTCGGCGCGCCCCGGCAGCTCCCTCACAGCTCTGCAGTGCCATGCTCGTCTGGAACATATGGCGCTCTGCACCCGGCCTCCCACGTACCTTCATCAGGAGCAGACAGTTTGCCATGGAGTACAGCACCCGGCCCAGACGCGACCTCCACAGCTGAACGGAGGCTGGAAAAGAAGAGCGCCTGTGAGCGTACACAGTGAGCCAGAGGCCCCTGCCAGCCACTGATAACTGGGCCTTCTGAATTCTGATGTAAAAGATCCCTCTTGCTAATGCCGCTGGGCTTTGGCCTGGAATGTTTACTGTGCTGCTGGCTGCACTGAGACAGGAGGCACCCTGGTTGAGGTGGCTGCAGGGGGCCTGGGAAGAGGCCGGCTGCACAAGATGCAGCAAGGAAACCGGGAGGGCAGCTGCTCAGCCTCAGCCCAGGCAACAGCCCAGACAGCCCAAGCGGGAGCCTTCCAAGCCAGAGCCCCGAGGAGCTGGCCCGATGCGAACCACGCATCTGCCTGCAGCTCTGCCCTTGCCTGGGGCAGCTGGAGAGCTTCTTGAAGCTGCCTGCGGGGAGAGGCCCCCCTCCTTCCAACCCCAGGGCTGGTGGAGAAGCAGGCTCTCCTTGGGAGCTGCACTGGGTCAGAAACCATGCTGGCTCTGCTGCAGGCCCCGAGGTCTGGAGCAGTGACCCACTCCCCCAGTCTGCCTTCCTTAATCCATCCACCCATCCATCTACCCTCCCTCCCTCCCTGCCTCCCCTCTTTCCTTTTTTTATTTTTTTGTGGTACTGGGGATAGAACCCGGGGGCTTCTACCACTGAACTGCACCCCAGCCCTTTTATATTTGTTTTGAAACAGGACCTCGCTAAGTTGCCAAGGCTGGGCTTGAACCTGGGACCCTCCTGTCTGAGCCTCCCAAGTACTGGATTACAGGTGTGTACCACCACAAGGGCAGCCTGGGCAACTTAGTGAGACCCTGTCCAAAAAAAAAAAAAAAAAAAAAGAAAGAGGGAAAGAGGAGGGGCATGTTCCCTGGGATGAGCTGGCCTCGCCATGGCGCAGCAAGGAGTCCATGCTCTTTGTCTTCCTCACCTCCAGAACCGTGAGCCAAACAAAGGTCCATTCTTTATAAATTACCCAGTCTCAGACCAAGACAATGCTCTTGTCAAGCCCACCCGAGCTCTCAGGAGGCTCCCACTGCCCGGGAGAGACCTGCGTGCTGGGCTTGGCCTGGAGGCTGCACCCGTGGTCACCTCCCCGCCACCTCCTGGGCCCGAGACCCACTCTGCTCCATCCTGCCACTGCTGCAGGTTGGGCTGGGCCAGGCCTCCACCTATATGATCTCGAAGCTCCGCCTGGTGTGGAGAGCCCCTGCACCTCGGTGCGTGCCTCTTCTTCCCCGTGGGGCTCAGCCTCACCCTGCCCATCGCATATGCACAGCACAGCACAGGCTTTGCTCACCAAGACGAGGGGGATGAGAGAGAACAAATGCGCCGCTGAACAGAGAGAGCGTGCGCAAGAGAGCAGAGCCCAGGGCTCACCTTGCCCTGGGAGAGGCCGCTCACCTTGCCTGCTCTCTTGTGTGAGGCTGCTCATGCCGCCGTCTTCAGCTAAGCCTTGCTCCAGGTTGGCCAGGATCTGCAGTCATTTCAAAGAAGAACAACAAAGCTGTGAACAATGATTCTGCGTCAAGACTTGTCGTAATATATTCTAGGTAGAGCGGGTTTCTCTGGATGAAAACCATTCTATGAAGGAACGTTCACAAGGACACCTCTCCAAGGCGTGGCGACTGTCGCTCAGAGGTGTCGGTGGATGGAAGGGCCCTGCTCTCCCAGGAAGGTGGGTCTGGGTTTAGGATACTCATAACGCACTACCAGATGTCACAGGGAGCACGTGGTTTTCCTTTTAAGAAAGCATAAAATTCGCCGGGCGTGGTGGCGCACGCTTGTAATCCCAGTACTTTGGGAGGCGGAGACCGGAGGATCCGGGTTCGCGGCCAGCCTCAGCTCGCTCTCTCTCTCTCTCTCTCTCTCTGTCTCTCTCTCTTTACTTAGTGAGGCCCTCTGCAACTTTGTGAGACCTGGTTTCAAAATAAAGAATAAAAAATAGGTCTGGGGGTGTAGCGCGGAGGTAGAACGCCCCTGGGTTCAATCCCCGGTACCGCAAAAAAAAAAAAAATAAAGACTATTCTCTAGAGAGAAAAACAGGGCGGTGCTACCTGACCTCAGGCCACACGCTCTGGGAGAAGCCCCGCTTGATTGGCTCACCTTGCCAGTTAACACTCGCAGTGACACCCCCGGGGGTGGCATGGGCAGTGGACGAGGGTAGAATGCCCCTGGGTTCAATCCCCAGTGCCGCAAAGAAAAAAAAAGAAATAAAAAAAGAGTCAACCTAAATGTAGACTAGTGATTACAGAGGCTGGGAGGGTGAGCGTGGGGAGCACAGGGCGTGGAGAGTGGATAAAGGGAGGCTAGATCTGATCAGCGCTTGCTCTAATCCAAGTGCTGAAATAGCACACTGAACCCCATTAATATGTATAATTAATACATGTTAATCAAAAATAAGATAAAGCTGTCCTAATAAATAAAATTTATTTATTTTTTTGTGGAAGTGGGGTTGAACCCAGGAGCATTCTACCTCTGAGCTCCACTCCCAGTCCTATTTTTTATTCTTTAAGTTGGGGAGGGCCTCACTAAGTAGCTGAGGCTGGCCGCGAACCTGTGATCTTCCTGTCTCAGCCTCCCAAGTACTGGGATTACAAGCGCGTACCACAATGCCCGGCTCCTAAAATTTATTTTTAAAAGAAGAAAAGAAACTACTGTTGTTTTTAGCCACAGAGCTTTGGAGTAACTTATGTGGCAACTGGTAACTCAAGGTAAGTTATTCATTGCTTTGCCTTGATAACCGCTAGCTCAGGTAAGTTGAAGCTACCCTGTGCTTTTCATTTAAGGCTCTCGTGAACAAGAGTGCAGAGGTCAGGGAGCTGAAACCCTCCGGAGACTTGGTTTTGTTTATTTTGGAAATTCAGAAGGGGGTTCCTTATTGGGCAGCTTAGAATGAGCGGTGTCTGAAAGCAACTGCACTGGTGCGGGGAGTTGGCGTGGAAATGAGCGGGCAGAGTCGGAAGTAAGCAAAGGTCTCTGCAACTTGGCAGTCTGTGTGACAAGAGGGTCTACTGGTGGGTGCATCTCAGCCTCACCTCCGGGCATGTCCTGGAGCAGTTCTGGGACAAACAGGCTCCACTCCAACAGTGCAGACAGCGGTCAATACCCATCCGCGTAGGGGAGGGAAGACAAGTTAGCCAGAATAAAAAACCTGCTTGCGCTTTGTCCAAGGAGAAAATTACATGCCTTGAATGAATATCCCAGCTGTCTGACTCCATATATAGCCAAGACCACTTGCTCGCAGAGTATTTAAAAAGGCAATTTGTAACCTATTCAGATTTAAAGGACCCAAAGCCTTGTCCTGAGTATATGCAGTTATCTGGGGGAGGTGGTGGCAGGGCAGGTGTCCTAATCTGGTAATGGACACCTGGTCTGGGGTGTGATCTGCAGGAGGCTGAGAGGAAGGGGACTTCCCGTCCTCACACCTGTCCCTTTGGCTGCCATGAGTTACGGGGTGGGTGGGACAGGTTTTATTCACCAGGCATCAGTACACAGATGACTGGGAGGCGAGCACTGACTCAAGGGCCTGAGTACAGACTGGAGGGTAGGTCAGATCTGCCCCGGGATCTTGGGTCTCTGGGAAGCCCAGGGCTTTCCCTCCCCACCTCTGCCTCCCAGTAAAGAGTTTTCTGGGAGTTTCTCCAAGGCACTCGGATAAGTATCTCCGTGTGCCAGCACTGTGCTGAGCCACTGACAGATGTCGCTGACCCGGCCCTCTCAGCAGCCCAGGAGGTGGTGACAATACTACTCATTCCAGATCATTCCAGACCAGGAGGCTGGGCTGACCCAGGCTGGGCAGCTGGTCACGTGGCCAGTGTGCATCATGGTTGATCTGGAAGTTCTCACCATGTCTGCAGGACTCCAAAGCACCTTATGACAACTGCCTGGGGACAGACAGTGTCCTCTGAGCCCTCACACCTTGGGAAAATGTTCTCCTCTTTCTCCTCAGATAAGATTGAGAGAACACACAGTGCGGAGAAGAATAAGGCAAAGGTGCCGAATTGAAGCCCTTTCCTTATTCCAAGGCCCGCCTTCTCTGGGCTGTCACGAGCGCCGGGGCTGGGTCCTCTGCTCACTCTGCAGCCTTGGAGCTCAATTTTGGTGCACCAGACTACATTGGGTTGCAGGTGCCTCGTGGCATTTTTGGCATTTTAAAGTCCATGGCCTGTGATATGCAACAACACAATCCAGGGCGAGTTTCCACCGTGAGCAGTGTCAGGATACAAACCAGGCAAACCCTGAGGACCAGGAGAGCTCTGTTCCTTCGCCAATGACAAAGGCTCCTCTTGACTGTGCACTCTACGCTCACAGGCCCAGGAGCATGGGCCTTGGGGGCACAGGGCACACCCATCAGAGGAAGCTGTCCTCATGCTGTCTCTCCATTCTTCTCTCCGCTTGCCAATCATTCCCATCTTCTCGATTAAGCCCCAATCAATTTGCTCTCTGTGGGAGCAGCAGAAAAGTGGAGCAAGGGGACCATCTGGGTCAGGCGAGGCGCTGGCAGCGGCCGGCCGTCGTCAGCGTGCCGCCGGCTGGCCTGCCTGAGCAGCTGGCCAGTGACAGGGCCGCGATGGCCGCTCTCGCTCCCATTTCTAACTTTGTGTACAAATAAAACAGCTCAATTGAATAGGTCCATCTGTCAGAACTCCCTTTCAGAAAAGAAATTAACCCTTCCTAGAGACAAAGCTCTCAGCACTGCCTCATTAGTGATCATCAGTGGAGAAGCAGACGACATCAGCGCTGCCAAACACACGTCTTTCCCCGAGGGCAGGAGAACGCGTCTCGCCCCTGCCTCTTCCAGCTGTGGCTGACCTCCGAGGGGCACTCCTTTCACCTGCTGCCCTCGGCCGAGTTCAGCTGGGGGTGGTGGAGGCTGCAGGACGCGGGGTGGGACGGAGCTGCACCAAGACTGTGCCGGGCACATCCGCGTCGGCAGTGAATTAAGCCGCAAGCTAACAGGGCGTCATTACTTATGGATTATGTATCTGTTTATGAAAATGGGTCTGAGGAATATGTTTGCTTGGCCCTTTTCCAAATGGTTTGCAAGCTCTCATGATACAGAGAGCTGAAGCCAGCCTGGAGAGCCAGCAAGGGCGCAGAGAACCGAGAGGGAGATGTCTGCTCTTTGGACAGCGATGGCCGTTAGCCCCCAAGCCACGGCCGGCATCATGGCACTCGCGTTAAATTGTGCGTGCTTTATTCTTTGTTGGTGCGATTCCATCGAATCACACATTTGCTAATTCACCACATGGCTAAAAGCCAATAGGAAAACCCAACACTAGAGTCCTTTGTAAAGACCGTCATGACGCCCTGCAAAGGTCAGGCCACATAAAGGCTCCCGGCGTCCCCTGATCTAGGATCCCCATGCTGAGCAGGGCGCTGGTCATTCGTTGGTGAGTCGTCCACGTTAGGAAAAGCATGGCTTGTTCTGAGCAAATAGCTCGTTTCTGGATGCCGCATAATGCTCACACGTCCCTCTCTGCTTTGATGACCAGGAGCTTAAGCAACACGTCTGCTCTTGGCACCTTTTACTTCACCAACTGTATTTCTTTGCCCCATGGTCCTCATTTAATAGAGAGAGTCTTATTATAAAAGTAAGACATGCACTGCACAAGAATAGAAAGCTAGAGAAGCGAACGGCTTTGGCTCACACCACCCGCACCTCTAACCTGTTGTGCACGTGCCCTTTAGTGTGTATTCTGTGGTTCACGGAGATCATGCTGCCATTGCCGGTCCACAGACTGGCTTTGAAAACTACTATTATCCTGTAAGTTAACACTTCCCTCAAGATAGCTGTGGAGGTGAGATGCCAGGCTGGGAACCCTGCCACTCCCAGGGCTCCAGGAGGAGCCTGGCCCACAGAGTCTGGGCCTTTACCTGCAGGAGTTTCTGCATGATGCCAGCCATGGGAACTCGGCAGATACTGCCCTCCCGCGGGGCGGAGGAGCCGGCGCAGGGAGAGAAGACTGTTGAGGGTGCTCTCACTTCACAGGGACATGCACAGACGACAGCCGCTCCTGCCTGGGAGCGTGGATCCTCCAGCCAGGCTGCTTGGTGCAGATCATGTGGCCCTGGGCAAGTCATGTGACTTCTCTGGGCCTCGGGTTCCTCTTCTGTAGACTGGGACAAAGCACCTGCTTCACAGGGCTGCCATCAGGATAAACGGCGGCAAATGCTGAGGCATGGTGGTGCCCACGATGTCAGCGCTCACCAAGCAGGATGATCACAAGTGGCCAGGACGGAGCCTGGGAGGGTCGCTCGCTGCCCCACACATCTGCCTGCGTTCCTCTGACCCTGTGCTGAGGAACAGAGCAGACGGAGGCGCCCCATGCTGCGCCTGGAAAGCACCTGAGGACCAGCACCCTGGCTTGGCCTTTCCACTGGCAAGTCACACCACGACTTAGTTCTCTCGCAAATACTAAAGAACCTTCCTGCAGCACGGCACGAAGGTGAATGAAAACATGATCTGTGTACAGTTAGAAAGTCATTGATTAGAATTTCTCAATATCAAGTTATACAGTTCATATTTCTGAAAATAAATCCCCTCCTCCTCCTCTTCTTCTTCTTCTTCATCATCATCATCATCATCATCATCATCACCAGGGCCTTCAGCATGCCAGGCAAGTGCCCAGCCTTGCACATTTCCTCCTTTTGTCCTTCATCATCATCATCATCATCATCATCATCATCATCATCACCAGGGCCTTCAGCATGCCAGGCAAGTGCCCAGCCCTGCACATTTCCTCCTTTTGTCCTTCATC
>PVJS01042720.1:0-17376 GCA_004027185.1 Glis glis
GGGTATAAGGGAAGGGGAAGGGTAAGAAAGAAGTGAATCTATGGAATTACTGTCATAAAAAATGTGTATATATGAGATTATACCAACATCATTCTCAGTGCTACATGTGAGGAGGGAGGCGGAGGGGAGGGACACCAAGAGCTGTGTGCATGTATGTTAACACCAAACTGATACTCATTGTGATGTGAGACTACAATGCACCAATAAAAACATAAAAAATAGTGTAATATTCAAATTATAGTTGTAAAAAGACTAGCACTTCCCTGCTGAATGTCCTTTTCTTCTAGCTCTTCTTGGAGTGGGTATCTATTACTGGTGGCTTCCCAGCAGTCATCCACCTCTGGGAACCACATCACAATTGTCAGTGGGTCATCACTCCTCCCTAGGACCCAGCCTGTGCAGTTCAGGCAGGTTGACCTTATTTCCATCCCTAACCCTGAAAGGCTCCAGAAATGAGGACATGCTTTATTTGGACAATAGGAAGTGCCCATCCCACTGAACTATATCATTCTTCCAGATAGACATGTGGCCTAACACTAGGCCAAGGAGACCAGTGGAGAACTTTTACTATAACTATTAAGAAAGAGAAGTTGTTGACACAAGTTACTGAGTGGATGTACTGTAATTCTTGCCATCCTAAAACATCATGGCAAGAAGTTGTCCAGATGACATCAACATGAAGGAAAACCAAGCCAAGGTGATGGTAAGATGGTATATCTTGGCATCCTGTGAGCTCTAGATTCTAGGCATGCAGCCAGTCCTACCTCATTATTTTAAAGTTTATGTGACACAACAAATTTTATTTTTATATAATCTAGTTTGAGATAGAGTCCTGTTGCATGCTACTGAAATAATTATAAGAAACACATTTTCCAATACAACTGCATCAATTACTTATGGCCCTATATTAATAGAAAGGAGTAGCGACAGGATGATGTTGAGTCATGTAATAACAATAGGAAGGAAATGGTGATAGTCGCAGTATGCTTTCAGAAATTACCAGCACTGTTTATATCCTTCTATAAATTTACTCAGATGAAAATTCAGAAGGAGAAAGAGGAGCATTTATTTTACTGGCAACTGCTCCAGGTGGAATGATGTTCCTTGGGTAACTTGCCAGTGGTTGTTTCGGCACCACTGACTGTAGAAGTAAAGCTATAATAATTCATTATTTTGTTTTTCCAATCAAACAACCACATATATGTTTTAGAAACAAAACAATCTATATTTTGGAAAGAGTTACAATGTAATAATACATGCCTTAATTTTACAGTTGAAGAAAGTCAAGAGACTTGGCCCATGTCATATCACTCATTAGTAGCAGAGGCAAAGACTGTAATGTAGCAAACCATACTATGAGTTTTACTTGTTTTCTTACTTGAGTTTTATTTTTGCAGATTTTCTTTTAAGTCACATACCTAAGGACTTTGAAATATATTTAACATTAGAATTCCATTTACAAGCAGAAAACCGATTCAGTTTCCGCATACATGCAATAATATACGGGAGGGACGGCAAGAAATTTCAGTGTATGGTACTAAGAGCTAACTAAACAATGATTTCACTAGCACCCTCAAAATTCCAATATAAACTTGTGCAAGAGTTAAGACATAAACTGCTCCATTTCTAGAGAATTAGCTATCTTTTAGGTCAATGAAACAAAATTTATCTAATGCTCCTTTAGTGTCCTGACAAATTGAATTTATCCCTACTTACCAGTAAGAACAGGTCTATGAATCACTTTAGTAATTGCCCAAGAGGATAAAAAGGCCAATGTAGAATATATTTACATATATTAATATATGAAATTTTTAGTGAAAGAAACTCAAAATCTGAGGCAAAATACTCTCTTCCATATATTTTAAAATAAAGATAATCCATTTTAAATTAAAATCTAATTTAAAAGAAGCAGATGTTAGCAAAGCTATCTCTTAAGTGGAAGCACATTTCATTCTCATGTATTATGGGCTATAAAAAAACGAAGACAATTAGTTAAGATGAAATTTTATGTCTGTGAAAGTTTCCCAAAATTAAACTTTGTTTTTCTTAATGTTTTCTCACTTCAATATCAATCATAAAAACAATTTGCAGCCATGCTAAACAACCATAGCATGTGACAAATAAAAAGTACTTTGAAGTTTCCTTGGATAAAAGGCTTTGAGTTAATGCAACACATTAATCCCATCAATACCGAAGAATTTAAAAGAGAAAGTCACTTCATCGGGAGAACAGACAACATACTGAAGTTGATATAAATCATAAGGAATTCTTACTATGAGGGGGGCATTGGTCTTATATTTTAAGGTCAGTCTTATAATTAAGACTTTTCTATATATCCTCCTTGGAGAACAATGAAGTAAATGTTTTGGGGGATGAAACTGGGAAAATGGGAGTATAAACAAACACCTCTATTGCTCTTAATCATTTAGTCTTTTTTCTGGCAACAGACGCACTTTTGTCCAGTGGGATAAAGACCTGACCTGGTAGATCGGCTCAGACCAGCTCATCAGATGTCTATGACAAAATTTAAATACACTGTAAAATCCAGTTTTCAGTATATCAGTTTATCTGGGAGTGTGAATGCATTTCTCAAGGTGATGAGAACAACATCAAGCTCTATTTAGAAAACTTAACCTTCTTAGCTCCATCCAAAAGGATTAAGGGAGGAATTTGGTGGCTTGGAGATAGCTCTTATTCACGGATCCTATGCAATATGATATTCAGGATCTTGTAGAAAAAAACTTGTTGGCTGGACTACCAGAGGGTTTCACTGAACCAGGGGAGGTTCTGATTGAAAAACTGTACACCAAACATCTATTGATCAGTCAGCCTGTTTTTCCCTCATTAACTTCTGCATAAAGGGCTTGGCATTGTCTAGGACATCTTGTGACAAGCATCTGGCATTAGCAGAAGAGTTCAACTAAGAATAGTCTTAGAAAATTATCTGAAACTATAGCCTGATTATTATGGCTATAGGCAAGAATTTTCATTGTCTCTGCAAAAAGAAAAAGTGATATGTAAACTACATTTTAATGATTCCAATCCTGTTTGCTTTCCTATGAGGCCATTTTTTAAGTGTTCTCAACAAAGTTCTTCAGCTTAATAGGCTTGAAAGTATTTTTAATGTTGATATTAGTTGAGAACTCTGGTTATATCAAGCAGGTTAATATCTATGTTTATTAATCCTTGTCATAACATACCAGTCTGTGGCAGTGACTTGTTTTGGTCCTATGCACTGCAGGACCATTTCCTTTTCAGTATGCATTTTACCATTCTAGTATACAAAAGGTAGCTACTGGGAAGTAAAGCATTAAGTAAGTGAATGTAAAAATGTGTATTTTGGAAGGTAGTGATATCAAAATACCAATAAGGAGCTTACGTGTAAAGAACTTTTCTAAATTAAACATTTTTCACATCGTTTAGTTCTAATTAAAATTCATATGAGCTAGACATTATTACCTTTTTTTTACAGATAAGGAAACTGAGACTCACAGAGGTTTAAAAAAACTTACAAACCAACTTTATAAAAGGAAGGGACTCAGGATTTCTACTTAAGTCTCCTTGGGCCTGAAACTCAAGTCTGTTTTACAATATACTTTTATTAGTGCACTGAAATTATTCATCATAGTAAGGTTCAGTGTGATACAAATATACATACACACAGCTGTTGTTGTGTTTCCTTCCTCATCCCACCCTGCATGCTGCTTTCTAAGGAAAGTATAATAGAAACTTCTTTCAGGATTGTATTTAGAACATGAGCTATAAACATTAAAGTTTATGCTTAATTACCTCTTATACATTATTTTCAGATGTTTTGAGAAAAAAAGAATTTATCTCTGTTTGGGGTTTTCTGTAGAAAAAATAGGACTTGATATGCATGGATTCTTAGAGACTTAATTTAAAGAAACTAAAACAACACATTTGCAAATTGTATATTTTGTAATTGTCAATAATTCTACTTGAAAGAGCATTTCCTTGGAGAGCTCTTTATAAGTAAGAGTTTATCTTTTACTGAATATTCACTAAGAATAGATTACTCATATGTCTAATTCTGGTTTGAACGTACATGGAGGCGATTTATAGGCTTAGCTGATTCTTTCATTTTGCAGACCTGTTCATTATTATACTTCAAGTTTTGCTGCATGAGCTCATTCGTATTGGAAAAGTACATCTATTAAGAAGTACTCGTTCAATAAGATTTCATTGCAATCCAAGATGTGTGTAGAATTGAAAAGTAAATCACTATCTTATATTTTTAAATGATTCGGTCGTCAGTTTGGAAAGAACAGTTTCTGAAATATGACATAGTTAATGATAATGCTGCACTTCTATTCCCTGTCATAATTCATAGCAAAAATAGGGGGAAAACTTATTTCAAAAACAATAAACATGCCCAGGAGAGCTTAGACATTTCCCCTTACACAGTTGTGCATGGTAGATTGATTGTTTCAGTGATACCTATTTTCTACTCCTTTCCTTAGACACTGCATTTGCCATGTGACTTTGTACTTCCTTTCACTAAGGAGGCACAGTAACTATCTCCACACTTGTTGAATTTAGGCTCACCTGTGCCTTGGTTTGACCACTGGGATGACAGCAAAGCTGAAGCTTGAGGAAAGTACACATCTCTGCTCAGCTTTGCCCTTAGCCATCACCAAGAGAATATGCTCAGGCTGTCCTCCCTTGTGGTGACAGGCAATTGTGGACCAGGCTGAGTTGCTCCAGTCATGCAACAAAGGTGTAACTAGTACCTATGCTCAGTCCACCTGACCATGCGCCCACCATCCCGTCCCCACGACAGACACATGAGTGAATCCTGTCAAGTCAGCCAAACGGCCCAGATCAGCTGATCCCCACAGGCTCATGTGCTAAATAAATTTATTGTTGTTTGCTGCTAAGTTTGGTGGTTGTTTATAATGCCAATTACTTCAGCAAGATCTAAATTAGATACCATTTCCTCTCATTTTCCCTCTAAGGCTATAAGTGGAGATCTACAATTAGGGAAAGAGTGTATCTTAATAAACTATGTTTTCTATTCCTAATTAGGAAATAGTCCATGCACTTATTTCTAAATTTAGGTTTACCTTAAATTACCATTTACTGAACATCAACTGTGTTTCTGTCACTATGGTAGAAACTTCCAGAGATAAGTAAATACTTCAAGCTACAGTGTCTAGAACTGTTTGAGAAAGAAAATAAACATAGCAGTAATTGATTGTAACCCAAGGTATAAAATAAATATCCATGAGTACATACTGACATAAAATATGATTAAATAAAATTTTAAATGTGGAAGAAAAGGTAAATCTCCCATGTTGAATAATTTCAAATAATTTAAGTAGATACTCCACCTCCAGGGAGGCGGAGTATAAATACTCCTTGGAAAAACCAGTTCTGAAATATGAGGTGCAAGTTTAGCACAGTGTAGCCTTAAAAAGTGAGCTTTGCAATGACATCCTGCCCAAAGGTTCAGGGAAGTGGAAATAAGAGTCACTTTACAGAGGAGAAATCTGAGGACTGCATACCTGCTAGGTGACAAGGTTAACATCAACGGTAATCAGAGATGTTGACAGGACATACCCTTAAATGATGTGATAAGACTGGCATTTCGGCTCTGTGGTTTTCCCCTCCAAACTCCATAACCCTAATCCCAATATCATCATCCAACAAATTCCCAATAAAAGAACATTCTACTAAATACCTGTCTAGTACCACTCAAAATTGCCAAGATGATAAAAAAGGGAAAATATGAGCATCTTAGAGCCAAAGAGAACTTAGAGATAATAACTAAATGAAATGTGGCATCCAAATGTCCCAGAAAAAGTATAGTCAGTAAACACTAAGAAAACATGAATAAAGTATTAATTTTAGTTGAGAATAATATATCAGAATTGGTTCGCTAATTGTGACAAGTGTGTCACAAATGTAATATGTTAATAATAGTGAACACTGGGTATGAAGTACAAAGAAACAAACTCAGAACAATCTTCCCAACTTTTCTATAAATCAAAAATATTCTAAAATTAAATTAAAATATTTTAAAATTAAAAATATAGTGTCCACAAAATTATGTGTCAATAAAGTATGTACTCATTTAAATTACATTTAAGATTAAAGTCATGAAGAACTGGTTATACACACAGCTATTTTGTTTATGTATTGTTGATTTGTTTGTTTTAACTTTCACTAATTAGATTCTCTTGAACATTCAATGCAATATAAAAATGCCAAATTTGTGATTTTCCAAATAGTACTATATAGAAATGAATTTTAAGATTGTTAATTTAAGGTAGATAAATAATAAAATAATATCTCACCCTAACACAAAATAAATTTTGCAGGTAAAATAATTTTAATTCCAAATCCACTTGTATGAATAAATTGCACTGTGTTTTAACTTAATTTGAAAATAAAATGCAAATTGCACCACCAATTGGTTTTCACTAACATTTTCTAAAATTATTGTTAAACATCGCTTCTTGTCATGCTCTCTCTCTCTGGAGAAGATTAATGGTAGAATCACAGAGATACCAGCTGTTTAAATACTCTTTTTATTTACAGTGCTAGCTTAATAAGTAACCAATCTGCTTAGCAACTATAACCTTTTTTTTTCAGCTGGAAATCTTTCATTGAGATTCTCTACACATGAAACATTATTTTTTTTAAACAAAACCAGGACATTATTTTTACTAATTTAATATTATGAGAGAAATGTTCAATGCCACTGGCTCATATCCATTGTGGCTTTAAAAAAGTTCATGATATCCAAAGCACATTAGTAAATAGGTATAAATGGTAATGGAAACAGGTGTAGAAGACATTTAATAAACTATGCCTCTCGTTTTTACTCCTTTTATGTTTGGTTTCTTGGGAATCTCTGTTTGACAGCAAGCTCCAATGTGCTTGCTTCAGGAAGATCTTCTATTGTCTGAGTCTACTGATGTGGCAACCAAAGAAGGAGGGCAGAAGGTGGATGAAACCAAATATTAAGTTCTAAAAAGAAAGATAGGGTTTTGAAGATAAAATTACAGTTAAGAACAATGAAAATGTAGGTTTAATGTCTACTGTCTGAATTTGGGCACACTATAGTTTCAGATGCTAACCATAGAGTATAATAGATCACATTAAGTTTGATGGGGTTTTTTTTTTTTGGTCCTATACATAAGAGTATCAACGTAACTTCACTGACAGTATTTCTTTTGTGCCTTTGCAATTGTTATGTTGAAAACAAGTGGAGAAATATAAGTTACTAGGTGATAAGACTTATTTCTTCTTTTCTTGAAGACTTAGAAGCCAGTTCCAGGCTGGATACCAACTGCAGTGCCCCTGAGCATTGCCTTATTTTCTGCCATGCCCTCACAACTACTACCCGCTAGTTTCAGTACATTTTTTTAGGTTAACTATTTCAGATGCCAGTAGTATTATACTGCCTTTGCTTTGCATAAGAGTTCATACACTACCTGTCATATCTATTGGAGACAAATAATGGGCGTATTAAGAGATAAATAAATGCAGTATTTCTTGAATTACCTTCTAAAAGTACCAATTCGGAAGTAATTAATCAGAAATTAGGACTGTAATGTTTAATCTTTATACTTTGTTCAATATCTAATTTCCTCACTAAAAAGATTAGCAGAAGATTAAATAATGGCATGTTTATCCATAACATATACATTATGTGTTATAATTTAGAAATATTTATGGAATACTCAATCTCTCTAGATGCTGGAAAACAACAACAAAAAATCACAATATCTTGGAAAAAAGAAATTTTTGAAAAATGCTTTCTTCTCAAATCAGTAGTTCAGGCATGTGAGGGTGCAAATTAAAGTTAAGAGATAAGAAGAAAACTTGTAATGAGCTGGTTTTCTTTCTAGATTTTATTGTTTCCAGATGGGTTAAACCTTATGAGAAACATTTTTTCTCTTAGGAGAGTCATTTAAACCTAATAGATCTTTAGGTCAAAAAAACATAATCTTTTAATTGTAAGATTGTCTAATAATATGTACTCGGTCATGAGGTACTTACAAAGGATATAACTGACATGATTCTAAGAACACATGGCAGCTCCAGGTCTTTGTTGGCATTCAAATATTTAATTCAGCTGCTTTAGGATTACAAATGGCTTCAAAAATATTTTTCCTATTCAAGATTCTCTGTGTATATTTGTTTGGGAAATATATATTTATATGTGTATAAATATATATATGAGATTATATATATATATATATATATAATCTTAGTCCAGCATTTGATTTCTCCACTGTGTGATTTTAATGACTATTGTCTCCAATCCTGAAATGATTTATCTGGAAACTTCCTTTGTATGTCATTAGCAGGCATTTTCCAATGGAAAGAACTTTGTGTCAAAGCAAGGGATCTAGGTGAAAATCAGTGGCTTTTCGGGAGAGAGGGCTTTCCTGTCTCTGGGTTCCTCTTGCTTTCCCTCCCCTCTTAAATAGCCAATCGTCAGCCTATGGAGATGAAACATTGAGAACTGAAGGCAAGGACTGGCAATCATTGAAGTTTTTATGTATGTATGTATGTATGTATGTATTTAATTTCATTTTTTGTGTATGGTACTCAGGATTGAACCCATGGGTGCTACCTCTGAGCTACACCCCCAGCCTTTTATTTTTATTATATTTTTTGTTTTGAAACAGGGTCTCACTAAGTTGCTGAGGTTGGCCTCGAATCTGTGATCCTATTGTTTCAGCCTCCCAAATACTGGGGTTACAGACCTGTGCCACCATACCCGGCTTGTATTTATTTTTTTAATTGGTGAACAACAATTGTATATATTTATGTAGTAGGATGTGATGCTTTCATTCTATGTATATACTATAGAAAATGAAATCAACCTAATGAATTTATCCATCACCTCTTCAGTTTATTTTGGGGGATGAGAATATTAAAAATCTATCCTTTTTGCAATTTTTGAAATATACGCTGCATTATTATTAACCTTGGTCACCAGGCAGTGTAATAGATTACTCACATTTATTCATTCAGTCTAACAAACTTCATACCTCCTCTCCCCTTCCCTTTCCTTCCTCATCCCCAATCTCTGATACTCACCATACTACTCTGTTTCTATGAAAGAGATTGACTAAGATTCCACACACAAGTGAGATAGTATTTATCTGTGTGTGTGTGTGTGTGTGTGTGTGTGTGTGTTACTAGGGATCGAACCCAAGGATATTCTACCTCTAAGCTACATCCTCAGCCTTTTATTTTTTAAAAAACTTTGAAATAGTGTCTCACTAAGTTGCTGAGGCTGTCCTTGAACCTGCAATTCTCCTCTCTCAGCCTCCCAAGTACTGGGATTACAGGTGTGCATCACCTAGTTTATTTTATTTAACATAATGCCCTCTAGTTCCATCCATATTGTCTCAAATGAAAGCATTTCTCTTTTAAAAAGTTGTACAATGTTCTATCACACATACACACACGCACACACATATATACATACATATATACATACATACATATATAGTCCACATTTTCATATTACACAATTTTTCTATTCATCTATTGATGCAAGCTTAAGTTGATTCAGGCAGTCTCAAATAGAGTTTTTCCTTCTCCTCCAACCTCCTTTTTTTCTCTGCCTCCAAGCTCTTCCTCCTACCTTCTCCTCTACCTCTATATAACAGATGAAAGACAGCAGGGCGGGGCAGCTCAGGTTTGTCAGAGAAGGGAGAGCACAGCCAGCAAGAGTCCCTTGGTCAAGGGGTAACAACCACCTCTTCCTCCATCCTGCTCCCCAGTTGCCCTGCTACTCTCTCTATATATGTTCTCTTTCTCCTGTGTTTGCTTTCTGTCCATTTCCCCCTGGTGCAAGGAAGCACTAAGAACTAGACAGGGTACTTTGGAAAATATGGGTTGTGGTGACAAGAAGAAAATGATTTCCCTTTGTTTTCTACCTTCCTCACTCTTGTAGGACAGAAAGATCCCATCTGGCTCTGAGGAAGAGAGCAGACTTGTCATGTCTCCCCAGAGAGATCATTGTACATAACGTAGAAGATTGCCCATATTTTGTTACATTGTGCTTATATTTAATCCATATTGGAAATGCTTTAAAAACAAGCTTAAAAATTCTTTCTAAAGATTCTTTGTTTTGGAGAGGAGAATCCTAGCCATATTGATAATGTCCAGGAAAAAAATACATTTATATGCTAATTTACTTTTTGCATGTGAAGCAGTACATCTATGTTGATCAAGCCTCCTTTAACATATCCCAAGTCAGCTATGTCCCTGAGGAAAGTCCCTTTTGAAAACAAAAAATGACATGTACTCTTTAACTTTGTTTGCCAGGTCTTATTTTTTTTTCTTTATTTTATCCTAATCCTCCAGTAACAGAAAGATATAATCATCATTTTTCAATTGTGCTATCTAGGGATTAAATATAAATGTTGCTGAAATCTGGGTGGGATTTAGAATTGTATGGTATTTTTTTCAATGAGATCCAAAGGCTAATTCAGATGAATCCTAGTTGCTTAAGAAATTGACAGTCCAATCTGCAAAAATGAAAACAAATTCAGTAGTTTTTTTTTTTGATGTAAGAACATTGAAGGTTTTCTCTTTTTTTAAAAAAAATCTTATCTTTTTTATTTCCAAGATATTATTGAAAGAACTTAGGTGCCAAGAACTTTCAAAGCGATGAATATAACATACGATGTTTTTTATCTGATGCTAAATATAAAGATAGTTTCATTTAACCTCCGAATTTTATCAATTAGAAAATTGAGGCCAGGAGAATATCAGTGCTTGCTCACGGTCACTCAGAAATTTAATGTCCCTAAATATAGTTCTAAAAATTCCTTTCATTCAAACTATACTTCCAGCTCACAACTTTAACATGCAGAACATAGAATTGACAAAAATAGCAAAATTGGAGCTTAGCATTGCTTTGTTTCTAAGGCTAGCACTTCCTTTAACTAGAAAATTAGATATTTTACAAAAAGGGCATAAGTAAAAGTATACAAGGATCTCAGTTTTGAAAGAGATAAACAAATCAATCACATAGCCATCTAGGTAAAAATTATTGCTCAAGTTCTGAAAGAATATTTTGCTGTTCCAATAACTATGTGATTGGTACCTAACTCTACAGAACACAACCACCTTTAGAGTAAAAATATCAAAACTATGCCAGCCAAGATGCCTAGTAGCTATGATATTAATCTTTTTATCACGTATGTATTAGTGGCTATTTAATTTATGCCTACTTATTATGAGGTACTGCATGGTACATTTAAAACATAAGCTTACAGCTAATCAGAAGTTAATTAAAAACTTTACACTCTAATTCTGTGCTCGTTTTCCTCTGTAGTTTTACAGGAGTAATTATATGATTTTTACAGTGCAATCTATTTAATTTTTGTGATAAATTATTCTCCAAATCGTAGCTGGAGAAAAAGAATCAGTTCTCTGGTATCAGTAGTGTTTAGCAGAAGCACTAAAAGTGTAAGAATGGTCTAAAGCATTCTTCTCCTCTGACAGATTAAGTTCCACTTGGGAAGAGAGGGAATTCTGACTCTTCTTTCCTGTTCAAGTCTAGGGAGATCTCTCTCTCTCTCTCTCTCTCTCTCTCTCTCTCTCTCTCCCCCCCTCAGCATATAGAAGCAATGTATTATCAAATATATGGCACAGCCTGAATTCAAGAGAGAAAGCAATCTTATGCAGAGAGATGAGCACATATACTCAAAGAACTGTAGACATGTTTAATAACCATGAAGTACAGAACAAGATTTCAAAGGTTCTGAATTTTAGGCCTGACTCCTCAATTTAGTGTTATGACAACTTGAGGCTTCTTTGAGACTCATTCTCCTTATCTCTAAAATGAGAGTCACAAATGAACATGGTGTCATCCATGGGTTGGAGGCTGTATTGCAAAATTAGGAGTAACAGCCTTTATGTAAAATGCCTCAGAGTTGAAGTTCTGGCTACACCACTTCCTCCATGATGCAATGGCAGACACCCAGCAGGTGTTCAATTTTGACCCAACTAAGTGAATGAAGTCAGTCTCCCAGGCCAGAAAATAAGTTATTCTTCCCTCTTCTCTACCTATTATAATCAATCAATCAATCAATAAACCAATCAATCAACATATCAACAAATCACAAGTTCCTTTGAAATGGCTATGCTATGTGGATGTGGTTTCATTGTCTGATGCCATTTTATTCTGGCTGTGTGACCTCACACGTAGATTCAAAGTCACCCTCATTTCTTTCACTATTGGGTCCCCTTTCCAAACCAATTTGCCTATTTTTATCACCTTTAGACATATCTAAATATTATTGATATCTTCAAATACCAACCTTACCAAATCCCAATTATAATGCCTGTTTTTAAAGGTATTCTCAAAATTGGACTTAAGATTATTCAGTATTAATTACTCACAATTCTAAATCAAGCAAGGTTAATTTCTCAGTATATGATCACAAAACATTTTCATTTTAATATCAACATGTTTTTGCTCTCAATATTTATTTTGCCTGAAAAATTCTCTCATCAGTGTACTGGAGTGAACATGATTTGGGGGCTCAGGTAACTCTAGGTATCAGTTCGAATCCTGATATTTTAATGAATGTGTAATTTAGGATAACTTGAATACTTATAAATATGATATGATAATTATGATAATGACAATATGTCACATTTTTTGAAATAATGTATTAAAATGCCTAGCGGGATGTGATTAAATATTATCTACCATTTAAATAATTTAATATTGAAATCTTAGGATAACTAGTTAGGCTTTGATGTCTTTATTAAGTCATTGTTCCTCTTTGTTCTTCACTGAAGGAATCTGTACACGAATGAGAAAATAAATATTATCCCAATATTTTATTTTTCATAGGCCTTGAAAAAATGCATCAGATATTTTTATTAAATAGTGGGATGGAAAGGATCTCACAAAGAACCAAAGATATTACAGGAAAGAACTAAGGGTACTATACTATAATGTTTGTAATAAATTGTTGCAATAAAGTTTGCACTCTAAAGATTTTTTGATTCACTATCTATCATATAGAAATCCAAATCTTAAACAAAATTTCTATTTCATCTTACTCTTTCAAAAAATGCCCTCGTGGCCAGTTGTTTCTTTCACTGCCAACAGTAGGAACTTACATTAGAAGATTCCAGTAAAATTATATGACTGAACCATATACTATGTTGTAAAATGGAATAGCTATTGGATTTTGAAAGCAGAACTAATACAACTGTTAGTTATGAGTTTAATCATTTCTGAAAAGTGTGTTTGGTTGTTGAACTATGTCTTTCCCTAGAGTAATGACTACACTTGCTCTTTCTGTCCATTAGTACTTTTTCCCATTCAAACATTTTGTATCCCACTGACTCATTAGGAAGTGGTTGGAGAATAAAATAAGGTTCATCTGGCATAATTTCATAATTATCAGTGGCTTGAATACAGGTTATGTACAAGGCTGCTCTCTCTTATTATTGTTCAATATTCTGCTCCATAATACAACAAAGAAATCCAATATTGCACCATAATGACAGTATCCAGCATGTTGCACACATTAAATGATTGCTACAGCCCCAGTAAGTGGAGGAAAGGCACTATTTTTTCTATTTATCACCTGTAGTAGAGAAGAGCACATTTTCCCCCAAGGCTGTGTGTGTGTGTGTGTGTGTGTGTGTGTGTGTGTGTGTGTGAGACACTGGGGATTGAACCCAGGGGCATTCTACCTCCGAGCTATACCCCCAGCCCTGTTTTATTCTTTATTTTGAAACAGGGTCTCACTAAGTTGTGGAGGGCCTCACAAGTAGCTGAGACAAGAGGATCGCAGATTCACTGCCAGCCTCAGCCTCCTCTTGTCTCAGCCTCACAGGTACTGGGATTACAAGCATGTGCCACCACACCCAGCTTCCCTAAGGCTATTAAATATTTCAGGGCAAAGCAAAAATTCACAAGTATTAATTTATTATTTCCAAAAAGTGCATTGATTCAAGTATAAATGGGGAAAGTTAAGCAAATTCTCAACCTGAGTGCATTACCAGTATCGCTAGAAGTAATGTTGGAATCACTAGTTTTTTTTAAAAGTATTGTTACGGCCGGGTGTGGTGGCGCACGCCTTGTAAGCCCAGTACTTTGGGAGGCGGAGACCGGAGGATCCGGGTTCACGGCCAGCCTCAGCTCTCTCTCTCTCTCCCTGTCTCTCTCCCTGTCTCTCTCTCTCTCTCTTCTTTCTCTCTCTCTCTCTCTCTCTCTCTCTCTCTACTTAGTGAGGCCCTCCGCAACTTCGTGAGACCCGGTTTCAAAATAAAGTATAAAAAATAGGGCCGGGGGTGTAGCACGGAGGTAGAACACCCCTGGGTTCAATCCCCGGTACCACAAAAAAAAAGTATTGTTACCTTAGAGAGGCCAAAATTTTTCAAAACTGAGGCTCCTAAGAGTGGAGTAAAAGTTTTAACCTCATCAAAGTTTTGGCTCAAGAAGGAACAACAGTTTTCCAGGACTTTTCTTTTCCTAATTTTGTTTTATTAGAACATTGAAGTTATACATCATAGTAAGATTCAATGAGATAAAAACATACATGCACACAGCTCTTGGTGTATTTCCCTCTGCATCCCACCCCATTTTCCTCTTCTCCCTCCCCAATGGAGTTAGTGAAATTGGTAGTTATACCTTCACATATTGCCATCATACTATTTGAACTCTTTCCTTCTTCAATCTTCCCTCTTCCCTTCCCTAGAAATTTTATTAACTACGGTACTTCTGGGGAGATCTACGTTGAATGCCAATAGGTTGGCGATCATTGTGCAACTCAGGGTTTCTATGGATGAAACATTTCCATCTCTTTTCAAGATAGTGCTTTTCTATTATAAACCATTTCCCTCTTGGTCACTTATCAGGAGAGAAGAGTCTGAGAGAAAGAATAGGTAGTATTAAAAGTACCCTACTTGTGCTCCTATATTAAAAATAAGGAGAGAAGTATTTCTTCAAATTACAATTGTATTGACATCTTGTGATAAAATGTCTTTATGAATGGATTATGTGGTCATTGAAACCTAACATTTTCAACAAAAAGAAACCACAGATACTATTCTCCTTTTCTATCAGTATCATTATTTCTATTCCACCATTTCTATATGCACTTCTCTTACATTTAATTCATTTGGCTAGACCATTGGTTGCGATTATTAACTATTGTAAACATAACCATTTGCTCACCCTCTCTGAAGTTAATTTGTCAACTCTAAAGCTGACAACTCTTACCTCAGAGGGTTGGTATTAAAGGAGATAACTAATTAGGGCATCTAACATATAAATCATAGTTTTAATAAGAGTATGAGGAATAAAAATCAATCTATCATCTATATCTATCTATCTATCTATCTATCATCTATCATCTATCTATCATCTTGCTCTAGAGTAGTTCCTACTAATCCATCACTGATTTCCTGGCTTAAAATATAATCAATAGTCTCTAAAACTCCTGAGTACTTTGTCTATATTCCCTCAGAGATGATAAATACCCTTCTTTTTCTTGCTTTCTTTAGCAAATACACCTTCCACACCTCCACCAAAATATACTGCTCCTTCGTTTAGGCTCCCATAGCAATATCTCCATTATAGCCCTCAATCTCTGTGTGATAATAAGTTGTGAATGTGCCTGTCATCTCAGCTGCTCTGTGCAGTGGAGGACCCCTTTTTACCTGTATTTGGATTTCAAAAAGTTGCTACCATGTGGAACATGGTAGGATCTCTCTGAATGGTTGCTGGACTGAATGGTATATAAATGACATTTATAAATAGATGGTATCCTAAAAATTGTTTTTGATAGGACACATCATTTCCCACATTTAAATACAAAATCTCAAATAATTTATCTAGGAAATCAATTCACTCAGCTCCATTCCATAGTTGACTCATTTGGGCTGATGTTTAGAAGCAGTATTTCCTCAAAGTGAACATTCTTAGAGGCAAAATTGAGTTGTTGTTGTTGTTTTGTTGTTGTTTTGTTGTCTTCTTCTTCTTCTTCTTCTTCTTCTTCTTCTTCTTCTGTGTGTGTACTGGAGATTGAACCCAGGGGCATTCTACCTTTGAGCTACAGCTCCAGCCCTATTTTAGGGTCTCAGTAGGTTGTGGAGGGCCTCACTAAGTTGCTGAGGCTGGCCGTGAACCTGCAATTCTCCTGTCTCAGCCTCCCAAGTACTGGGATTACAATCATGCACCAGCATGCCTGACTTGAATTAGGTTCTCTTATAGTGGACACTAGAGTGTAGAAACTGTTTTTGAAGTTTTCTAATTTAATGTGGTCTTCTTGATATTTTGTGATATAGAACTTGGAGAATTAAAGAACATTACTTATCAAACACCTTTAATCCATTTTAAAAGAAAAACATGTGGGTATATAAGATATTACAGGTATCCTATATCTCATGAGTGGGAAAGTAGGAAGTTGCCCTTCTGGAGCAGAAACAAAGGGTGCACTTCTCATTTTCCAAATTAGGGTCATGAGTATCCTTTCTCCTTGTATTTATTTTCTAGGCTTCACACTATTTGTGGAATGAAGGAATTTCAGTGATTTTAGGAAGCACAACTCTGAATTCACTTCCATCCAATTACTTCCAAAGAACAACTCAGTATCTGATAGTAGAGAGGTAAACACAGAGATATACAGACTGTCCTTATCTCTGGGCTCTTTCATCTCTCTCTTTCTCTCATATTAATTTTAGCCCTGTCAAATGTAAAGGCCTTTTTGAAAAGCCAAGAAAATAAATGAAAATTCTCCTTAGAAAACAGTAAATGAACAGCTAGCTGCCACAATTTTTTTCAAATAACTCAAAAGACACGCTATCCCACAAGAACCTCTGTGCTTATGTTAAACAGATCACTAAAAATCTGTATGAACTGTATCAGTTTAGATATTCATAAGTATGATTTATATTGGGTTTTATGTCAATAAATTGTCCTACAATGTTTTGAGAACCAATATAAAAATGGTTATTGAAGAATTCATGTCTATATATTTTTAAACTGAAGTTAAAATCCTTGTTCAGCACACCAAGTGTTGTGTGCATGTATATTCCTATCACTCCATACCTCAGTACGATGTATAAACAATGGATCAATAAAAGTATTTTAAAAAAAAGGGGAGTAACGAGTTCTTATTTTTTCCCAAAATTTAGAACTAAAATTGCTTTCATTACATGAATTCTTTTCTACTTTTTTTTTCGGTACCGGGGATTGAACGCAGGGGCGTTCTACCTCTGTGCTACGCCCCCGGCCCTATTTTTTATGCTTTATTTTGAGACCGGGTCTCACGAAGTTGCGGAGGGCCTCACTAAGGAGAGAGAGAGACAGAGAGAGAGAGAGAGAGAGAGAGAGAGAGAGAGAGAGAG
>PVJS01042721.1:0-17376 GCA_004027185.1 Glis glis
AAAAAAAAAAAAAAAAAGAGTTAAAAGCCGGGCGTGGTAGCACATGCCTGTAATCCCAGTACTTGGAAGGCTGAGACAGGAGGATTGTAGGTTCGAGGCCAGCCTCAGCAACTTGGCTAGGCTCTTAGCAACTTAGCAAGACCCTGCTTTCAAATAAAAAATAAAATAGGGCTGGGGATGTAGCTCAAAGGTAGACTGCCCCTGGGTTCAATCCCCAATATCACAAGAGAGGGGAAAAAAAGAGTTAAAAGACAACCCATAGGATAGGGGAAATATTTGCAAGTCAAATATCTGATAAATTACTAATACTGAAAGTATACAAAGAACTACAACAACAAAATAACAAACGATCTAGTTAAAAATGGGAGCTGGGTGTGGTGGCACACACCTATAATCCTATTATTTGAGACGCTGAGACTGGAGGATCGCAGGTTCAATGCTAGCATCAGCAACTTAGCGAGACCCTATTTCAAAATAAAAAAATAAAGGGCTGGGGGTGTAGCTCAGAACTAGAATGTCCCTGGGTTCAATCTCCAGTTTAAAAAAAATTGGACAAAGAACTTGTATAGACATTTCTCCAAAAAAGATACACAAATGCCCACTAGGCGCATAGAAATGCTCGATATCAGTAATTCTTAGAAAAATGCAAATAAAAGCACAGTGAGATACACACGCTAAGAGAGCTACTATTTTCAAGAAATGGAAAAGACTGGGTGTTGGCAAGGATGTGGAGAAAATGTACTCCTCATACATTTCTGGTGGGAATGTAAAACGGTGCGACCGCCGTGGAAAATCCTATGTTGATTCCTCGGACAGGCAGACATGGAGTTGCCATGTGGTTTAGAATTCCACTTCTAGCTATATGTCTGGAAGAATTGAAAACAGAACTCAGACAGATCCTTGTGTACAAATGTTTATGGCAGCATTATTGACAATGGCCAAAACATGGAAACCTCCCAATGACCAAGGGCAGATGAGTGGATAAACAAAATGTGATATATACATTCGACGGAATAGTGTCAGAATTAAGAGGGAATGGAATTCCGTTACACACCACAATAAGAATCTTGAAAACATTATGCGAAGTGAAAAAGCCAGACACAAAAGGACAAATGTTTGTATGATCACTTAAATGAAGTGTCTAAAACAGGCAAATTCATAAAGACAGAAAACACAGTCGAGGTCTCCAGGCACTGGGTGGAAAGGGAAACACAGAATTATTGTTTAACGGGCCCTGAGTTTCTGTTTGAGATGATAAAAAAAGTTCTGGAAATATTGGTGACAGTTGTATGACTGTGAATGCAATTAATGTCACTGAATTGTGTGGTTAAAATGGTAAATCTTATGATATGTATTTTACTACAATAAAATATATTATTGTATCAATCTACATGGAAACTATACCTGTCAAAATCTTATACACACACAAACACACCTCTTTATTTGCTACCCATCATTAATCAGATTTTAGAAATGTTTGAGAATTTGAAAAGTTATTTGTTAATAAGCCTAATTGTCTTGTAATAGTATTAGAAATATTGGAAGAGAATCCTCTAAATTTTGGTTGGATCTATTGAATCTGTTGAAAGAATCTATTGAAAGTCTTAGTCAAAATGTTCAAAAATGGCCGGGCGTGGTGGTGCACGCTTGTAATCCCAGTACTTTGGGAGGCGGAGACCAGAGGATCCGGGTTCGCAGCCAGCCTCATCTCTCTCTCTCTCTCTCTCTCTCTCTCTTTTTCTACTTAGTGAGGCCCTCCGCAACTTCGTGAGACCTGGTTTCAAAATAAAGTATAAAAAATTGGGCTGGGGGTATAGCGCGGAGGTAGAACGCCCCTGGGTTCAATCCCTGATACTGCAAAAAAAAAAAAAAATGTTAAAAAATGTAGCAAGTCATTGAGAAAGGCCTTTTCAGAAAAGCATTAAACTTTATTCCTGTAAAAGCAATCAGGGGTAGAAGGGTTAGATGATGCGATCTCAAAGGTACAAGATTTAATTCTGAAATTTTGAAATTGAACTTTGAACTGTATTGATATGTTTGATACAGTTCTTATGTTTAACTGGATATATTTTAATTCTTTATCAGAAATGAATGGAATTAGCTGGGTGTGGTGGCTCACACCTGAAATCCCAGTACTAGGGAGGCTGAGACAGAAGGATCACAGGTTCAGGGCAAGCCTCAGCAACTTAGCAAGACTTTGTTTCAAAATAAAAAATAAAAAAAGGGCTGGGGGTGTAGTTCAGAGGTAGAATGCCCCTGGGTTCAATCCCCAGCAAACGCGCGCGCGCGCACACACACACACACACACACACACACACACACACACCAAAACAAACAAAAAACCAAAAACAACAACAAAAAAAAAGAAAAAAGAAAATAAATTAATGGAATTGAGAAGGCACAATTTTGCTGGGAATATATATAGTAAACCCTGGAAAAGAATTGTAAATAGAGACAACTTATAAGCTTTGCTTCTAAAAGTATTTGTTGGATAAAAAAGGAGCATTTATGAAAAACATTAGACATAAATATTTGTACATTTCCATAAGACACAAACTAGAATTGAGATTATTCATCATTTAGCAAACTTTTTGTGAGTTTGCTTGTTACCTGTGGAGAGAACATTTTCTGAATTAAAAGTACATTCAAGCTGAGGGTGGTGGCACATGCCTGTAATCCTAGTACTTCGGAGGTTGAGACAGGAGGATGACAAGGCAGGTTCAAGGACAGCCTCAGCAAGGAGCGAGACTCTCAACAACCTAATGAGAACCTGTCTAAAAAAAAAAAATAGGGCTGGGGGTGTAGCTTGGAGGTAGAATGCCCCTGGATTCAATCCTTAGTTACACACACATGCACACACACACACACTTTGATAAAATTTGTCTAGTAATTTTACAAAAAATATTAAGGAGTCCATATTAAATATGCATTCTTCAGAATAGTATAGACGTGGCTAAAATAATTTATGTGACTATGTACCAAGAATTATTCTGTTTTTCAAAAAATATTCATATTTTAAATATAAATATTTTTAAGATTTTACTTTGATGTACATGGATATACACTAATATTTTAGAAGTGATGTTAGTTTTAAAATCAGTTCTGAACTAAAATATTTTTATGGTCTACTAATGTATTAAATCAATTTGTTAGTCAATAAATGAACATCAATTATTTTTTATATTACCCTTTACTCTCCAAAGAATCTCAATTTCGATGACTAAAATAAAAAGTCACCTTTTCCACGATCCAGCAATTCTACTCCTTGGTGCAGGCCTGGCCAAAAAGTATACGTACAAGCAACATAAGAGGTGTGTAAGAGCCGGGCGTGGTGGTGCATGCCTGTAATCTCGGTACTGGGAGGCTGAGACAGGAGGATCGCAGGTTCGAGGACAGCTTCAGCAACTTAGTGAGACCTAGCTAGACCCTGTTTTAAAAGCAAAAAGTAAAAAAGGGCTGGGGGTATAGCTCAACCACCACACGCACACACACACACACGCACGTATGGATAGGTAGATTATGGTCTCACCTGCGGCTGCAGATCAGAATCACTCGGAAGGCGTTCCGACCACATTTCCAAGGGTTCCTCCTTCCGCCTCTGAGACAGCGCTGACACTTCTGCTGGAAGTAAGCAGAACCTGAACCTCACGGGTAACAAGCTCCACTTTAATAATTTAATGTTAAAGAAGAGAATGAAGAACTCGGTCTGGGGATGTAGCTCGGCCGTGGAGCACTTGCCTAGGAAGTGCACGACCCTTGGTTTAATACACAGCACTGCCAAGAATATAAAATAAATAATTCAATTATGAAAGTTCTTCTGAGGCATTATACTTATATTTATTTATTTATTTATTTATTTTAACTTTTTATGTTCATTTATTGGTGCATTGTAATTATACATTTTGATATATGTCAGGGTATGAACATCATACATGCACACATTGCACATTTAGCTCTCCCTCCAATACCACCATATTCCCTCCTCCTTCCCTACCTTTCATGCTCCGGATAGTGATTGAGTCTTATAGGTTATATTTATATTTATATTTATTTTTTACTTACATTTATTTTTTACTTCAGTCTACTTTTCCTATACTTTAGGACATTGCCAGGTTTCGGTGTAGAAATAGCTATGCACCGGTAGATGGCGCTGCAGCACTGTATTTCTGGTGGGATACCGGCCTTGGTGCTTGGTGTGAAGAGGAAATCCCATCTCTCAGAACCTAGTCCCAGGCAGGTCGGATGTAATGTTCATGGGCATTTATCTTGAATATTTCTCATCTGAGAATCCAAAAGTGTTCTGCTAACAGATTCTATCTAGGCCTTAGATTTAGATGGGTAAACAAATCCTGTTACAAATCCTCCACTACTCTTTCTACACACCAAATATGAAAGTCTAGAGAGGTTGTGATACTCTGAAAATTGAGTTTTGACATCCAGAAAACTCTTCAACTAAAAAAATGACGGGTGCTCTAGAAATGAGACGACGGTTTGCTGAGTGAATGTGCGATGGGATGACTGGATGCATCTTTCTTGCCATCCTTAGGCCCATCACTGGAGCTGGCTAGCAGACATCATCATTTTATAATGTTTAATTTTTTGTTATTATTGGTGCACTGTAATCATACATCATGATGAAGCTCAGAGTGATAGAGACACATGCACACAGTACTTCTTGAGCTTCGCCCTCCCCAGCTCCCACCCCGCTCCTCCCTCTCGCCGTGCACACCCTGAAGAGTGGCATTGATGAATGTGTGTACGTACATCATGGCCATGGAGTGTTTCCATCAGCGAGTCTCCCTCCCCTCACCCGCCTCCTTCTCTTGGGCCCCTCTGTCACTCCACTAGGGCTTCTCCTCCTTTGTCTGGAGTCCCGCCTGTATCTCAATTTCTCCCTAGCTTCCACAGATCAGGGGAAACATCTGACCTCTCACTTTTTGTGGCTGACTAATCTCACTTAGCACAATATTCTCCAGTTCCATCCATTTCCCTGCAAATGACATGATTTCAAAGACCTGGAAATTAGGCCAGGCACTTTGCAGTTAGGTGTATAGGCACTGGTAAAACCTTCCTCAATGAGTCAAAGGCACAAGAAATTAGAACAAGAATTAATAAGTGGGATTGCATTAAATTGAGGTGCTTCTGTGCAGCAAAGGAAACTCTCCTCCCATAGAGGACTAATATCTAGAATATACAAAGAACTCAAGAAACTTACTGCCAAAAAAACCCAACCTTTTTATGTTTTATTATTCAATATTTCAGGAATACAAAATAGGAGAGAAAACAACATAGTAAATCTACCTGCACCTACCGTACAGCTCAAATAAGAAAGACGACAGGGAGCCTTCCACACTGTATGTGTCAATCCCACTTCCTCCCCTTCCCTGGTGTTTCGAATTCAAATTTTCCACCTGTGCCTTTGTTATCATATTGAATTTCTGTTTGCTGCTTGCTTTCTTTCATTCAATATTGTTTTGAAAATTATCCATATTGATACTTAGTTAAATTCATTTTTATATTTGCACGGTACAGTGGTCCCTCAGTATTGTGGGGGTTTGGTTCCAAGACTGTGTGTGTGTGTGTGTGTGTGTGTGTGTGTGTGTGTGTTACTGGTGATTGAACCCAGGGACATTCTACCTCTGTGCTACACCACCAGCCCTTTATATTTTTTTGTTTTTGAAACAGAGTCTTGCTAGATTCCTGAGAGTCTTGCTACTTGCTGAGGCTGTCCTCAAACCTGTGATCCTCCTGTCTCGGCCTCCCAAGTACTGGGATTACAGGTGTGTGCCATCACTCCCACCCCAAGACTTTAATGGATACCAAAATCTGAGGATGCTCAACGCCCTTATATAAAATGGCTTAGTATTTGCAAGCCGGGCGTGGTGGCACACGCTTGTAATCCCAGTACTTGGGAGGCTGAGACAGGAGGATCCGGGTTCATGACCAGCCTCAGCTACTTAGTGAGGCTCTCCGCAATTTAGGGAGACCCCGTTTCAAAAATAAAGAATAAAAATAGAGCTGGGGGTGTAGCTTGGAGGTAGATGCCCCTGGGTTCAATCCCCAGTATTGCAAAAAAAAAAAAAAAAAACAAATGGCTCAGTATTTGCATGGAACCTATGCACATCCTCCCATATACTTTAAATCATGACTAGATTTATTATAATACCTAACCCAACATAAATACTGTATACAGAGTTGTTATTTTGTATTGTTTAGAGAGTAATGACAAGAAATAAGTCTGTACATTTTAAGCACAGCTGTAACATTTTAAAAAGAGTATTTTCTATCTGCAGTTGGTCGACTGGCGGCTGTGCAGGTTTGTGGACTGATTGTACTCCCTTGAGTGAAGGTTGCACACTTAGTTTAAACCATCCTTGCACTGATGCACTTTTATATTGCTTCCAATTTTCCACGATTACATACCACACACATTCTTGTTTATGTGTGAGACATACCTATATAAACCTACGTATTTTAAGTGCCTCCAATTTCATAACAACAACAAAACATAAAAAGTCCAGTCATGGCGGCCAGTTATCTTCCCATTTCCCCCCTTAAGGTGGCTTTTGTCATTTTTTACAGGAGTCAATGATTTACACATTAAAAGGAAATAGACTGGGGCTTTCCCCAAGCTTCGGTTTCCTAAAAACCTAGATGTGGAATGGGAGGCTGGTAGGTATGCACATATTCTACTTGACTTCAAAATGTCTCCCTAAGTTTCTGAAGGTCTCTGCTGAGTTGCTGGCCATGGACCTGTGATCTTCCTGTCTCAGCCTCCCAAGTACTGGGATTACAGGTGTGGGCTACCACCTCCCCCCATCTCTCTTTTTTCTTCCTTGGTATGTATTTGTTGAAAAAGTGGATTGCTTTTCCTATGGAGTTTTTTACAGTCTGGATTTTGCTGATTATGTCCATTGTCAACCTACTCCCATGTATCTGTATGTTCTAAAAACTCGCATCAACTCTTGATCAGATTTTTTAAATTTATTTTTTGGTCCCATAGTCTGAAGAGTGTCCTGGTAGGTCCTTTCAGGAACTTTTCCCCTCAAGGACTTGGGCTTCCCTTTCAGGACAAAGTCCACATTTCAAACCATGAGAGTCAACATTCCCAGTTGTGTACGTACATATTCTACGTGATTTTTCACTTCTCTCTTTACCTACATTGGAAGATAATCATGGAGGGGAGTCCTCAGATTGAAACGTTTACTGCATGGAAATAAGATTTTCTAAGCCAAAAACAACTCCCCGTGTGCTTTGGACCCAGCAGGTCCTGGCTCCTTCTCCAACTGGAAATCTAATTTTACTTCTCATTCCATCCAGTGCAATCAGGATCCAGATCCAAGAAACTCAAAAACTCTCTTTTATTGTTCTCTTTAATTAATAAAAACAAACAAGATCTCCTTCTACGTTTCCAGGCTATTTGGCTGAATTAGAAGTCAGAACAAATAAAGTTAAAGCTAATTGCTCCAAAAATACTCCAGAGAAAAGTTAATGATAGGAATTTTCTCATAGCCTTTTTGGTCTCTTAAATTCAGTCTTGGTGAACAATTGTTACAGAAGAAAAAATGAGTACTATAATATTTGAAATTTGATTTCTTATTTATCCTCTTTTCTCTTTAAATTCTGAACGCAGAATTGACAATTGATCTGATGGACTGAATGGAACATAAAGGAACCTTCTGGCTTAACTTGATACAAAGATCATAAACCCAGAATGGGATTTTGCATTTTCATACCTGGTTTAAATATCGTTGTGAAGTAGCATCCCAATCAAGACCAGTCAGACCACCAAAGGTGTTCAGAGCCTTTATTACCAGCCAGCTGGGACTACACAGGGCATAAGAGCCAAGTGCAGTAGCTTTCTGTTTTTTAGGGCTCCTTTTATAGAGCAAAACTACAAGGCCACAAGCTTTAAGGGGGTGAGAAGCACAGGTTCTTACAGCAGGTTTCCATAGCAGGGGTGGGAAGCCCCCAACGGTTCTTTTTAGCATTTGAGCAAGCCAAGCATAATGAACATACAGAACAAGAACAATGACACAGTAACAGTAACACAATGTTGTTACCCATTACCCAGCCAATATCCTGGTTTGATTTTTCCAAGGTCAACTTCCCTGTTTTAGGGCCAGGTTTGGGGTCATCCTGGGTAACAATATGGAGTCATTCTAGCTAACATGTTACTCTGGCTAACAAGCTCTAACTACGCATCATCACAATATCTAAGAGATTTTAAATGGGTACCTGAAAACATAAATAGAATAGGGGAAACTCTATTATGTTCCTGAGTCTGGGTTAGTATTTAGGGAATAATAGTGCCAGTGAACTACCAACTTCCTCTACAAACCTGGGTGTGGGTGAGTAGGGAGGGTGTCCTGATACCAGCATCCTTCTTGTTTTTTTACCATGTTATGGCAAACTTTATATATGAAATACTTTGGGGGAAGGGAGGTAAAGGGGAGAGCATTATTTGAGTCATTGCTTACTACAGTTTTTAAAAATGTCATAATTTTCTTTTTTCTTTTTTGGTGTAGTACTGGGGATTGAACTCAGGGGCATTCCACCTCTGAGCTACACTCCCAGCCCTATTTGTTTATTTTTATTTTGAAACAGGGTCTCACTAGGTTTGATGAGAGTCTCACTACTTGCTGAGGTTGTCCTCGAACCTGCGATGCTCCTATCTCAGCCCCCCCAAGTACTGGGATTACAGGTGAGCACCACCACGCCTGGCTCATGAAAATGTAATCATTTTCAATAGTCTTTACTGATGTTTAAATTCAGTTCTAAATATCCTTTAAAATATGGTGTTTAAATATCCTTTAAAAATGAGATCTAAGCCAAGTGTGGTGGTACACACCTGTAATCCCAGTACTTGGGAGGTTGAGACAGGAGGATCGCAGGTTCGTGGCCAGCCTCAGCAACTTAGTGAGACTCTCAGCAACCTAGTGAGACCCTGTTTCAAAACAAAACAAAACAAAACAAAACAAAAAATAAAATTGGGCTAGGAGTGTAGCTCAGAAGTAGAATACTACTGGATTCAATCCCCAGTACCACATAAAAAATGACAAAAAGAGAGAGAGATATATATATATAAATATTGAAAAGCAAGTAATTATATGAATTATATGTCTATTGATTAAAATAACATAACTTTTTTTAACTTCAAGGCTAGTGAGAGTACGTCTAGACACACAAAAAGCATGATACAGGATGGAGATATTAACCAACTTCCTAAGTGTTGATTGAGCCTTCTAAAGTTACACTAGCTACATTATTGAAGAGCTTAATCAATAGTGATTATGAACTGTGCTTGAACACAGAGATCATTATGCAGGTGAGAGACCTACGTTCCCACAACTGACGGAGGCAAGGAGCGTTTTGTGTGTTTGTGGCCATAGATCAGCATATAGACTTCAGATAAGAGGCTGTATTGAAATAATGGTTTTCTTTCAATCTGTTTCAGTTACACAGTTGGAGAAGAGCACGGTTAGCAGAATCATATTTCAGAGTGGAGGTCAGCAACACATTCACACACACACACACACACACACACACACACACACACATTGTCACATACACACACACATGGTACAATACTAATTCTTCCACTTTGTGAGTGAGCCATCACAGGCCCCCCTCCCTTTTTCTTCTGTAGGGGGCGGGCCTCACCTGCCCCTGCCCTTGCCCCTGCCCTTGCCCCTGCCTTCACCTGCACTAGGCTGCTCTCAGCGCATCCTCTCTGCTCTCCTGGATTCTACTTTTCCATGATACGAACAGAAGGTATTTATGATTACATATCTTGATGTTTAAAAGTTACCAACAACAGGTCTCTCTCCTCCAGGATTCAGTGGAATTTTGAGCAGCTCTGTTTTAGCCACTTATCACATGGAATCACATGGAGCTGTACCGATGCCTCTGTGCGTACAAATGGTCCATACGAATGGTCTCCGCTAGGGTCAGGGACTTACCTCAGCTGTTCCTTGTTTGACCTCGCCTCAACTCCTAACAAGATGCCGGACACAGCGTGCTGCTGACTGAGTGATTAATCGTAGCTGACCAACGTCATGGATGGCCCTGCTGCCATGGATGCCCCTGGCCATGCCTTCGATTCACACAGCGGGAGGCAAGGAGGGGTCCGAGTCCCTGCATCCAGCAGGGCGCCTCCGATCTCATCTATATCTCCACCTATATAGAAAGTACATCTTATAACATAAAATATCACACACACCAATCAAAAGAAAATGTTCTGGGACACAGACCAAGGGAAAGTAATGTATAAGGGTATTTTTATGACAATTTGAGGCTTCCACGGCACGTTGGCCGGAACCTTTGCAGTCCAAGATGAAAGTGTTTACCAGGCTGCTCAGTAAATATTGTTTTTAATGGAAAATTTATTGTGGGTAAAAGGGGAATTTTGTGGGTGAAGAAAAATAAATTTGTAAGGCAATGTGTTCAGATGCCTTTCGTGATTTCTGAACATTTTTTGAAAGATAGGTAGTAGAATAAAATATTTTCTTCAACCATACAATAATAATTTAAAATGATGAGCAAATACTTTAATTTTTGCCTAAAACACTCCAAGTAGAAATAACTGATTAATTAAAATCTCATTTACATAAAATGTTCAGCGATTCACATAAGCCTAGTAAAAGCCTGTACTAGTCACGATTACGCAGACTTGATTCTTCATATTTTCTGTTTTCTGAATGTTTCATATTGAGTGTTCTTAAAGAAACATCTCCAGGTTGGTTGCTTTTATTGGTATTCATATCTTCTAGGGAACATGTCTCTTTCTTTCTTTCTTTCTTTCTTTCTTTCTTTCTTTCTTTCTTCTCTCTCTCTCTCTCTCTCTCTCTCTCTCTTTTACTAGGGTTGAACCCAGGGACATTCTACCTCTGAGCTCCACCTCCATACCTATTTTATTTTTTATTTTGAAACTGGGTCTTGCTAAGTTGCTCAGGCAGGTCTCAAGCCTGCGATCCTCCTGTTTCAGCCTCCCAAGACCTGGGATTACAAGCATGTGCCACCATGCTCGGCTTGGGAACGAACATGACTTTTGCTGCAATATTTACACGAAGAAAATGCCTACCTGTTTTTTTGTTTTGAGGGAGCAAAATTTGCTGTAGGAGAGTTGGAATGAGAAAAATAACGACAATTTGAGAAGCATAACCTCCTTTATTTTAGAGCTTTTTTTCGCACTGGATTTCCTTCGATGGCCCAAGTCCAGCTGGCCGACCTCTCTCACCCTGCTCTGCCTTCTGTGGTCTAGTTTGGGATGAAGGAACCCAGGAGTCAGTTGACAAGAGGGCTGAATTTGAAGTCATCGCCTAGCAAAGCGCGGGACAGGCCCTTTCCTTCACAGCAGGAAGCGGAGGGCGCAGGGACTCCCACACGGCTTTAAGTTTCTGCGGGCAGAATTCCTTTCTTTTGGGGTTTACGCTGATTTGGGTCCTCTCCACATCTCCCTTCTTATCTGCAGACAGACTCCCCACAATCCGCTGGACAGAAGGCCAACTAGAAGAGTTTGCTGGCCCTCCTAGTGCTGCGGAATGACATAGCTCGCTTTTGAGAGGGAGGAAAATCTGGGAAGGGTTTCGTCAGTTTCGCGTGACCTGCAGGACATCCCTGAGCATTGGCTCCTGGCCAGAGCGATGCACACGGCTGTCCTCCCTTCCATAGAAAGAGGCCCAACTGAGCAAGCCGGGGGAGGCTGGAGAACTGCGGGGTAGGGAGGAAGGCCAGACATGTCTTTTGTTCTTTTTTGTATGATAGAACATGTCAAAGTAGGGATAGGAGAAAAAGACATGAGAAGGGAGAGGACTGGGGCTTTAAAGGCCAAAAGCAGTCCTAGTAGAGGGGCTGGGGAATTGGCCAATGATAATTATGCTTGCCCTTCAATTAATTAATTGAAAAGACCTTCCTTCCTTCCTTCTTTCTTTCCTTCCTTCCTTCCTTCCTTCCTTCCTTCCACTGGGGATTGAATCCAGGGGCATTCTACCTCCAAACTACACTTCCAGCCCTATTTTATTTTGTATGTTGAAACAGGGTCTTACTAAGTTGCGAAGGGCCTTGCTAAGTTGCTGAGACTGGCCACGAACCTGCGATCCTCCTGTCTTAGCCTCCCAAGTACTGGGATTACAGGTGTAAGCCACCATGCCCTGCCTGCCTGCCTGCCTGCCTGCCTTCTTATGCCCCTGGGTTCAATCCCAAATTGAACCCAGGCATTCTACCTCCAAGCTACACCCCCAGCCCTTTTTATTTTGAAACAGGGTCTTGCTAAGTTGCTGAAGGTCTCACTAAGTTGCTGAGGTGGGCCTTGAACCTGCAATCCTCCTGTCTCAGCTTCCCAAGTACTAGGACTACAGGTGTGCGCCACTGTGCCTAACACAAAGACGTTTCTTGGGTGGCCCTCTTTTATTGCTGGCCCTGTTCTTGGAGTTGCACTAAGGCAGTGAAAGACCCAGTCTCTGCCATCGCGGGATTCAGATTTCAGTATTGGAGACAGACAATAACCAAGCACGAATTGACTGTGCAACATCAGTGGGTGATAAGCGCTGTGAAGAAAAAGAAAGCAGAGTCAGGGAGTGATATCCTGGGGTGTGTGCTTTAGATAAATAGCCAGGGCTTCTACAAGGAACTGCTATTTGAACAGTAGATCTGGAATGAAGAGATGAACAAGCCATGTGGACAATTTATCAGTAAACCCGGGGACAGTTCTCATCTTCCTCCAGCTCAGGATTCACTACTGTGGGTCTCGTCCCCAGAGTGTGAAATGTGGGGGATGTGGGGCTCCACGTCCCAAACCACAGAGAGATCAGAGCGGTGTCTTCCGCTGCCGCCAAGTGTGTATGTGGGGGGCAGCGTCAGAACTGTGGCTGGGCTGGGAGGGTTGGGTCTGAGATGGGGGCGATGGGAAGATAGGGGGACACGGCTGCCCGGTTCCGTGGAGCTGCTGCCCAGCCTACGAGCTGGCAGGGATAAAGGGGGCATAGGCAGATCTGGAAGTAGAAGGTTTGGATCCCAGCGCAGGCTGTGGGCTTCTCTGGGCATTGGTTTCTTAACCTGGAGAATGCCTTAGTGAAGGTTGCTCTGTCACAGAGTCGTGGTTAGAATTCACTGAGCTCAAGTTGTAGGTCGGGTCCTTAGGACAAAGCCTGGCACATATTAATAATTTCTACAGTGTTGGCTGACATCCACACATTCCCTGCTGTGAGGCCCCTGGGGTCTCCCCACTCTGCTCGCACCCCTACACCTACTTCTCAGAAGGTTGGTCAAGGACTTTTGAAATAGAGCCGTTCGTTTGTCTACCCTCTTGAAGCCAGGTCTACTCCTGGCCCCTGCAACTTCCCTTCCTGAAACACAAAGGGCTGGTTGTCATCTCCAGGCAGGTGTGGTATCCCTTAGGGCAGATGCCAGGGGGCCTTCTGGTGCCCTTTGCTGACTTGTGGAGGGAATTTGCTTTGTAGGGATGGATGCAGCTTTCTGACTCTACTTAGAGTTGAGGCAAAATAAAACAACAAAAAATGCAAATTTAACCTTCCTTGGGAAATCTATGTTAAGTACCAGTGTTTTTTAAATCCTTATATAGAGAACTGTATTCAGTACCACGTAGGAAAATACAAAAGAAATGGAGACCAGGGTGATTGAAATGCTGATCTGCTCATGTCGCTCCTCCCTGCAGGGTATTTTAATATTAAAAGGGGCTCACTGCCCAACACTAAACTCTGGCTGCCCAGGAACTTTCATGCTCTGCCTCTACTTACCTTCCTAGCCTCGTCGCTCCATGATCCATCTGTCTCACCTGGTCATTCCAGCCTCCCCAAACTTCTTTGAGCTTCTGCAATCAGCCAAGCTCTGGCTGCCTCCAGCTTTGCTCTGTCACATCTACCTGCCCGCTCCTGTGCGTCCTTCCAGTCTTGGTTGGGTCACTCTTTCGGGGAGTCCTCCTCCTGGGTCTTCCACGTCTGGGTTAGGTACTTCTCTTAGGTTCTGCCTAAGCAACTGTCATTTCCCTGTGACAGACAGTGTCACACTGGTCCTCAGGGAGGGCTGAGCACCTCATTGCATGTGCTGCATCCCCTGTACCCTCAGGGGACCAGAGAGGTCACAGATGAGTTTATTGAATGAAGACTGGTTGTTGGCTTTCTAGGAGTTTACAGTCTGTTTGATGAAAGAGCTAAAAATAAATGACACTGAACACAAATAGAATAGCAAAGCAAACATCTTAGTGACTTTCCCAGTGAGTGAGTGGATTTATCTCTTTCTCTTTCTCTCTCTTTTGTGTGCTGGGGATTGGACACAGGGGCATTCTACCTCCAAGCTACACCTCCAACCCTTTTTATTTTGAAACAGGGTCTTGCTAGGTTGCTGAAAGCCTCACTTAATTGCTGAGTCTGGCCTCGAACCTGTGAAATGAGTGGATTTCTATGAGGATTTTGCACAAATTGAGCTAGAGCACAGAAGTCGGAGCAGGGAGTGTAGAGAACGGAGGAGGAGAAGCAGGCTGGGACCTAATTATGAAGGCCTTTGTAAGCTAGATTAAAGAGCTCAGATGTCATTTGAAGACAATGGGGAGGCAACGAGTTTTGAGCCAGGGAAATTGGCCATCCTTCAAACCAACCGTGACAAAACAATGACACGCATCTTCTCTGTAGGGTCCAATCCTAACTAGCTTCTTTTTCCAATCCTGGGAAGCTTCAAAGCTTTCAGACTCATTCAGATGTGTCCCATCCCATCTCTGTCCTTTATCAGTGTGTGCCCTTAAGCAAGTTAGTGAAGATCTCCAAACATTAAGGTCTTCATATGACCAATACGAATAAGAGCAGAACCTATTTTGCAGGGATTTGTGAGAATGAAAGAAGAGCTCAGTGCTTGGTGCAGTGACCGGAACAGAGTACCAAGTACATTGTAGTGGTGGTTGTGGGTGGTAGCAGTATAGCAGCAGCAAGAACAGTAATAATGATAACAGTAGAGGTACAGTTACTCTATCTAGTTTTTTTGGTACTGGAGATGGAACCCAGGGGCATTCTACCTCTGAGCTATACCTCCAGCCCCATTTTATTTTTATTTTGAGACAGGGTCTCACTAAGTTGCTGAGGCTGGTCTTGAACCTGCGATCCTCCTGTCTGCCTCCCAAGTACTGGGACTACAGGTGTGTGCAACCACGCCCAGCTCAGATGCTCTTTTAACATAATAGCATAGAGGGGCTGCCACAGGACAGTTACTCTACTAAGTGTGAAAAAGACCAATTATTTGGCACATGGCATTTCCCGAGGTTAGACCACTGCTAAAGACTCCTTCTTCTCCCTCTTCACATGCCCAGGACTGACCCTGGTTCAGCAGAGAGCTCCCAGTGCTGAGGGACCCACAGGAAGTAGGATCTGGGGGTGCAGAGGAAAGGGGAGCAAAGGACAGGGGGCCCAGGGTGGGGGGCAGAAGAAACAAATCCAGGGAGAAACGGGCTTTGCTTCCTACAATTGGTGGTTTGCATGTTTGTTCCCAACATAGCTTGCACATGGGCACGCACATAAGCATTCACATGTGGACACACTTCCCATGCACCAGTGGAAAATATAGGGGAGGAGAAGCTTTATGGACAGGGTACCAGAGTTGTCACATCCCACCTCCCTTTGCAGACCACGTAATAGGTTAAAACACACTTTAAATGAGTCAAGGGAGCTGGGCATGGTGGCGCACGCTTGCAATCCCAGTACTGGGGAGGCTGAGACAAGAGGATCACAGGTTCGAAGCCAGCCTCAGTAACTCAGTGAGGCCCTCCACAACTTAGTGAAACCCTGTTTACAAACAGAAAATAAAAAAGGGATGGGGGTGTAGCTTGGAGGTAGATTGCCCCTAGGTTTAATCCCCAGCACCACACACACACACACACACACACACACACACACACACACAAATAAAATTGAGTTTAGGGACCGTTTTAGGCATTTTTTGCGTCCCATTTGAGCGTGAGCATCTGGGCTTGTGCGGCACTTTCCTTCTTGGTCTTTCCAGCTCTGCAGGGGCGTGGTTTGAGGCACATTATTATTACTGCGCTGTCATTGACATGTTGCAAATGCAGGGCCCCTCCATCGATGTTATGAGAGTTCTGGATTTCCTTGGGTGATCAAAGTATAGAGAAAAGGTGTGAAAAATGGAGGTCAACTTGGGGGCAATCCTCCCTGGAAATGTGTTTCTGTATTTGAAACCAACCTTATCTAAAGAACTCCAAGGGAAGGCGGTCATTTCTATTTGGCCGCGCACCCCTGAGGCTCTACCCTTGTCGAGCCTCAGCCTTACACCCCCTAAAAAGCCACAAGGCGCTTAGCTCTGATATTTAGATTTGGAATCCCTTTTAAAAAGTTTGGTACAGAGGAAGATTATTGAAGCTCTGTCAGCTTTTTTTCTCCCTAGGAAGAAGAGGCAACGTGCTTTGCCTGGTTGCCCGCTTTCAGCCTGATGTGACTGCGGACTCCTGGCTTGACACCGTGCAAAATCTGTTGCACACATGGAAGCAAACAGCCCCTCCAGATGCCAGGGGAGTGATGGCTCTGCACTCGGCTTACAGAAAAGCTCTCCCTTCGTTCCAAATTCAGGGCCATTGAGTTCTAAGCTCTGGAAATGCACTGCGGATGGGGCAATAAATTAAATAGAAACCAGGGCAAAGTGCAGTCATGACACATAGTACAGCAAGAGAGTAAAGGGAGCATCGGCCCTGCACAAGGGCTCTGCCAGGGCACCTGAACTTCGGGGATAATGGTGTCAGGCTTTAAAAGATAAAGAGGTTTTAACAAAATAAGTGAATAAATAAAAACAGGACACATCTTTTATAGAATGAGTGCTAAACTCCACGTGAGTTTGGTATGATGTTCTGTTCCCGTTAGCCCAGTTGGTTTACTTTACACGTTGACTTGAAGGCTGAAGTCTCGATGTGCTTGGATGGTCCCAGGATGGAAAGACCTCTGCTGAGAACCTGGTGATTTCCATAAAGCATGAGGATGGCTGCCGAGGGCTGTCCCAGCCAAAGATGACTTGCGCCTGTGATAGTTCTGGGAACCATCTGGTGCTTGAAGTGAGAGGAAATTAAGCTCTGGTCAAAGTGCTTGCAGAGAGAGCATCTAACAGTGCAGGGGTGACCTGGATATACAACCATCGGGCTATTCTAGAGTAAGAGATGACTTCCAGTTTAATGTCTACTTAGTAAATTATGAAATGCACAAAAACAATGATGCCCACTACTTTTCTATATAGGACTTAGTAATGTGCTAAGGCCTCATTTTTTTTTTTTTTTGCGGTACCGGGGATTGAACCCAGGGGTGTTCTACCTCCGTGCTACACCCCCGGCCCTATTTTTTATACTTTATTTTGAAACTGGGTCTCACGAAG
>PVJS01042722.1:0-17377 GCA_004027185.1 Glis glis
TCTCCCTGTCTCTCTCTCTCTCTCTCTCTCTCTCTCTCTCTCTCTCTCTCTCTTTCTACCTAGTGAGGACCTCCGCAACTTCATGAGACCCAGTTTCAAAATAAAGCATAGAAAAATAGGGCCGGGGGTGTAGTGCAGAGGTAGAATGCCCCAGGGTTCAATCCCCGGTACCGCAAAATAAATAAATAAATAAATAAATAAATAAATAAATAAATAAAGTGGCCTGTTGTTCTCTGCTGCAGCTGGCATGGTCATGCTTCAAATTCCAAGGGCCTGTGTTGGGACTTTTCTCTTTGGGACTTGCCATGAAATCCAAGGTGAATCTTCTCTCAACACTAACACCAACAATGCCATGGGGTCTGTTGGATCATATGGTCCAAGTACCGGGTCAGCCTGGACCTTCTCCAGAGCTCTTTTCTGATGCCTCTCCATCCTAGTAGTCTTTCATATAGTTCTATATATGGGGAGGAACAATTTTCTAGTATTACTGTGTCCCTCAATGAGTATACTCTATCTCCTGGAGTCCTTGATGAGGTACTAAATCCATCAAAAAAAAACTACTAGGCAGATGAATTTTATTTATCAAATCTTACAGTCTGGGCCCTTCGATCAAACATTTTGAGCTAATAGATAATGTATTGATGATTGGTGCAAAGATATAGTGATTTACCTTCAAAGAGTTCTATTGAGGTCATTCATTCCCAAGTATCTCTGTATCCTGTAGCGCATCTCTCATACAGTGTGCATTCTACCTTGTGGCCATATAAACTATTTAGGACTTTCTTAAATGCAGGTGATTCTGAAGTTTCAAGACCCAACTTTGCCAAGCTCCAATGCAAAGTGCCTCCACTTTCTCTCCCATTAAAGAACTTTCTTACCACCCTCACCTACATCTCAGGAAAGGGAGGTCAGACAGCAAATAGCATGGAATATTAGAAATAGGAGCAGACATCAAGATGGTCTCCACCAATGGGAATCTCATTTGAGGTTGACCTATGTGGATGAATTGAATTTCTGTAACCAGAGAATGGAGGAAGGCAGGTCTAGAGAGAGGGATGAAAAATAGCAAAGCAACAAGATGACAATGAGAGGTGGCCTGTTTAAGGAAGAGAAGTGGTCCAGGATGATGGGACAGGTATTACAATTCTCCAGCAAAGTGGGATCCTTCTGTTGTTGTTGTTTTCAATTATTTTTTTAAATCTTAAAGCCATTTTGGGTATCAGAAGATGGGGACCATAGAAAAACTAAATATTGTGTTTTATATATATTAAGCCAGCAATCTGGAAAAAAGAAGATACTATTTCCCCAGGTCATATATATGATATATCAATTAATTAACACTTTCTCAGATGGCAATAGGCCTGGTTTTTTTTTGCAGTAGCATCTCATTGTAAATTCACAGCAAATTTATTGATGGGAATCACCTGAGCCCCTTTCTCCCCCACATTAATGACTCCTAGCCTACAATTTTCTGGCTTATACTCGTTTTGTTTTGCTTTTTTTATTTCAGATTTGATCTTTCCCTAGTGAATTGTTTTCTATTTGTCTTGATTAAACCTCACTCTATTGATTTCTGTTCTTTGTCTAACTTCTCAGAAACCTGCTGTATATTAATTCTATTCTCTGTGAAATTAGCTGGCACTGGGTAACATTTAGGAAAATTTTAAAATCTAGCATCATTGAATAACCTCCTTTTAAAACTTTGGATGCTACATTTAATTCCAATAGGATGAAAAAATACATGCACATGCATTTTGCTTTGTGATGGAAAAATTTTTTGTGTTCCAATAATCTTTCCCTTGTTTTATTGGAGAAAGTTATAATATTTAAGAATCATCTACTGAAAAGTCAAGTATTAATATATTTATCTTTGCAATGGGACAAAACAGAGAAGAGTTCATATCCTAAAATTAAGGTAGAATCACTTCAGAGTTAGGAAAAAAATCATGCATTATTACTTTTGACTTTATTTTCCTGTATACCAAATATTATGCATTCATTCATTTACTTAATCCACATTACAGTCATAATAATTAACATTTAAGTAATTTAGTCAATGTGATAGAGGGAGGAGGGATTGGAGACTAGATATTTCTGACACTTTTTCTGCTATTAGAGTGTGTTCCACTTTTAATCCACTCATTCAATTCAATAACTATTTTGAGGAGTCTTATTTCCCAGCCACACTACTGAATGCTGAGGATACAGTGATGAGCAGATGTTTCCTGCCCTCATAGATTTAACATCTGTGATGGAGATAAGATGTTATATTAGGCTCATCATATTCTTTACTGCATACAAACCTCCAGACAAAAACTCCCTCCACCTCAAAATTTAGGTATAGCCCTTCCCAGCCTCATTTCTCTCTGTTTCACCTCAGAGGAAGAAGGGCTGCCCTCTTCTCTCAGATCTACAGTCACCTGCCTAAATTGTGGTGTGGGTCCCACTCACTCCCAACCTTTCTGAAAATTTTACTGATCACTTATCCCAAGCTTCACCACCTTCTTCTCCTTCTTCTTCTCCTTCTCCTTCTTCTTCTCCTTCTTCTTCTCCTTCTTCTTCTCCTTCTTCTTCTCCTTCTCCTTCTTTTCTCCTTCTTCTCCTTCTTCTCCTTCTTCTCCTTCTTCTCCTTCTCCTTCTTCTCCTTCTTCTCCTTCTTCTCCTTCTTCTCCTTCTTCTCCTTCTTCTCCTTCTTCTCCTTCTTCTCCTTCTTCTTCTTCTTCTTCTTCTTCTTCTTCTTCTTCTTCTTCTTCTCTTTCTCTCTCCCTCCCTCTCTCTCTCTCTCTCTCCCTCCTCCCTCCACTCTCCCTTCTTCTCTCTGTCCCCTTCCTCCCTCAACCTCCTTCCCACCCTCCCTCCCTCATAATCTGTTCCCTTTGGCCAGCAGAGAACCTCCAATATTCCAAAAATTGTTTCGTTTTGTTTTGTATCTTTCTCATTACCTTTTCTCTTTTTCCTCAGCAATAGATTTAACAAATTTAAACTCAATTTCATCCTCCTCTGCCATCTCATTCACTCTTCAAAGTAATATGACATCACTTTCGCCTCTTTGTGATCCCACTGAAGACAAAAGGGAATATAAAATACCCCAGTTACTTGCTCCCCGAGAGGGGTAATTCATAGGAACATGTTTTCATGGCTTCTAGAACTTTCCCCAATTCAGCAGTGGTCACCACACACTCCCTGGCTGCAATCCCAATACCTCACTACCCTAGTCCCCCACAGACGCCCAGCACTACCCTGCATCCTCCCCTCAAGTCCTCATCTGAGGCTCTGCTTCTGAAAGAACCCAAAGAGAAGAGATGCTCTCACATCAAGCCCTGCCAGTTCTAATTCTTTACTTTCCTTCTGAACCACCACTTTCTCCCCATTTCCTTCATAGTTGCTTCAATTGAAACACTACTCATCTTCTGCCTCCTGTACTCATCTTCCTCTTCCCATATGTCCCCTACACACTGAGTGTAATTTGTTTTCTATAAGTCCCGTCATGTCATTTCACTGCCTCCCTTACTGCCCACAGAATGAAGCTCAGTGTCACAAACATGGAAGATTGGGCCCCTCCTAGATTCATACCTGCATTAATATCCTGCCATTCTTCCCACTTTCCACCCACTGAAGTTAATGATACATTTTTTAGGCCGGGCATAGTGGCACATGCCTGTAATCCCAGTACTTGGGAGGCTGAGACAGGAGGATCACAAGTTTGAGATCAGGCTCAGAAATTTAGGGAGACTCTCAGCAACCTAGCGAGACCCTGTTTCAAAACAAAAAAAATAAATTTTAAAGGGGCTGGGTGTGTAGTCCAGAGGTAGAATGCCCCTGGGTTCAATCCCCAGTACCTAAAAAATTATACATTTTGTAATCATTCACTATTGACTTCATAACCTCTGTCTTTGCACAGTTTCCTCACAAACTGCCTTCGCTCTTCTTCCCTCTCCCCAGATCTTAGTCATCATTCAAGACCCATCACAGCCAGGCATGGTGGTGCACACTCATAATCCCAGTATCTGAGAGGCTGAGATGGGAGGGTCGCTGGTTCGAGGCCAGCCTCAGAAATGTAGCAAGACTCTCAGCAACCTAGTGAGATCCTGTTTCAAAACAAAAACTTAAGCCAGGCATGGTGGCACATGCTTGCAATCCCAGTACTTTGGGAGGCGGAGACCGGAGGATCTGGGTTCGCGGCCAGCCTCAGCTCTCTCTCTCTCTCTCTCTCTACTTAGTAAGGCCCTCCGCAACCTCGTGAGACCCGGTTTCAAAATAAAATATAAAAAATAGGGCCGGGGGTGTAGCGCGGAGGTAGAACGCCCCTGGGTTCAATCCCCACTCTCTTTCTCTCACTCACACACACACACACACACACACACACACACACACACGACCCATTCATATGCATTGTCTCTAGATAAACATGTTTTCATTTCCAGAAACGTTGCTTTATGCTATGTGATGATGTGTTCAGAACTCTGTCAAATCACCTGGGTTTTACTGAAATTCATGTATGTCTGTCTTCTTCACTAAACTAAAAGTTCTCCCAAGTCAAGGTCGCATCTTACGTATCCTGTTTCTAATTACTAGCAACACTGCCTAACAATAACTATGTGTTAGTCACCATTGCATCACCTAACAAGAACAACTCAGAGAAGGAAAGCCTTATTTTGGCTCCTGGCTTCGGAGCTTTCAGTCCATAATCAGCCAGTTCAGTGGCTCTGGGTGTGAGGTGAGGCAGAACATGATGGCAGAATGGTGTGGCAGAGGGAAGCTGCTCCACTCATGGCATCCAGGAAGTAGAAAGAGAGAGAGACAGAAAGGGGCCAGGGATACAGTCCCCTAGTACACACCCCCAGTGACCTACTTCCTCTAGCCACACCCCACCTGCCTGTAGTTTCACAACCTCCTGAGAGTCCATTTAAATTATTAATCAATCGAATGGATTAATCCACCATGATCCATGAGGCCAGAGCCCTCATGATCCAATCTTTTCACCTCTGAACATTATTGTTTTGCCTAACACATGACCTTTTGGGGAACATTCCAGATCCGAGTCATAACAATGTAGTTGGATAAATGCATGAATGATAGTAATTACAATTAATCGTCATGAAGGGAAGATGCCAGTGGGATTATACTAGGCCTCTTCTATCACCACAAGGACATGTAGCTAAAATTACTAATGTAGATCTAATTTGAAAGCAAGCCTTAGACACAATATGGTTTTTAAAACAAGAAGGCCATTCCAGCTCTAGAAATATCTCTCAGACTAGTTCTCCAACTCATGAAAATCTTTTAATAGGCCACAAACCTTTCACTTCAATATGAAAGATAAAATGCTAAAGTTCAAATGACTTGGAAATTAACACATTTATGCAAACTAGCTTTATTACTTAAGTCAATTATATCAAACTCCACCTGTTTTGATGTAAGGAAAGTTTTAAAAATCAAGAAGGCAATGAGTCTGAAGAAATGGGGTTACAGGTGACCCAAATCCATTCCTTTGTCCTGAGACAAACAAAAGTTATGCACAAAAAAAGATTATATTGCAATTTCCAAACCTATTCTATGAAATTTCAAATATATTCTTACCTCTTCTACTACCAAAATGTCTCTAATGTTCCATTTCCTGAGGCCCTTGCTTGGTACTTCTTAGGGTAATACCAGATAAACTTAGGTAATCAGATCAGCTAAGTCTATAGTTCTCAAACTTATCCAATTACTGGAGTTTGTTGTTGTTGTTTCTGTTCCTCAATTTCTCTTCAAACTCATTAGATTTAAAACTCCAGGAAGAGAGCCTAGAAATTTGAATTTTGAAAGCTTCCCAGGTTATTTAGATGTCCATATAAGTTTGGAAATCCCTAGACTGATAAATTCCTTAGCTCTTCTGTAATATTTCATTGAGCTCAATTTAGTAAAAATTTATTGAGTGTTGATAATATGTGTGTGTGTGTGTGTGTGTGTGTGTGTGTGTGTGTTTTCCCAGTGCTTTCCAAACCCTAACTGGTCACTCATGACCTCTAGGGATAATTGTGATGGATAAACAAATTAGGAGAACCAAAAAAGACTCCATAAAACATGAAATGATTTGGAAGAATGTGTTGTTTAATACCCTTTACTCACCTGACTTTTCTCAGACTCTAAAGTTTCTGTAGTAAAAGTAAAAATCAGGAAAAAGTAAAAGAACACCCAGACAGGTAAGTTTAAATATTCTTGAGAAGATGGCTTGGAATGGAGTAAGATTCTGAAGTCATTTCCTGGTTCTTAGCAACCCCATCCCAACAAATGCACGCATGAACCCTGTAGTGTTTAGGATCACTAGAGAAGAAATGCCAGAATGGCCCGAGGCAGCCCCGAGGGTTACCCTTGACCTGGAGTATAGAAGAAGAGCATGCAAATGAAGCAGCATGGGACCTTGAGTCACACCTGAGAATGTCCTGAACTCTGGATTACTATAGCTACAACCTCTGTGGCCCAATGAGATGGGACCAAAGCCAGCCTGAATTGATAACCTCAGAGCACCACACTCATCAACCCCCAAAGACTTATGGGCAACCTCAGGAACAGGGTTGACCCAAAGTGGAGGATATCTTAAACTGACTGAGATCAAATTGCTATTAAACCGAAGAATAGGGCTAAAATAACTTCAATTCCTAGGACATGAAAGAAAGGCAAATATCTTAAATAACTGGATCCATGGTCTAGTATTTGTGCCAGGGCATTAGTATTTACTTCACATTGTAGATGATTCTAACCACAGAGCAAATTTTAGTGCCCTTTCCTATAAAGAAGCCATTGAAAGGTTGTAGTAGGAGTAAACTTGGCTTTAGGGTCAGACACACCCTAGGGTAATCCTGAGTTTTCTACCAAGAACAAGGTGTTTGTAATCATAGTGGCTCATTTTCTTCATCTATAAAATGGGAATGTTTAACAAAATGGGGTTGTTTTAGAGTTAAATGATGGATGGAAGATAAACCATGGATACATGCTATGAGCTCAATAAATTTTTGTTCCTTTATTCAAATAGGTTTTGATCTTATTTTAGAGGCCATATTTGTACAAAAGAAAAAATAATCATGCTAAAGTATAATGATCCAATCCTGTAATTTCTTATAAAGCACGATATTGTGGATTTCTGTCACTGTTTAAATCTGTGGGAAGAAGGTGATGTTCCACTGAATGTGTAAATGACAACTCCCCTCCCACCAAGTACCCCAATAGAACAGCTGCTGATTTTACCTGCTCCTAAACTTCTTAGAGGTTTGAATCACAGTTCAGCCTGAATCACTCTGGTGACAATAGCTACACAGAGCTAACCTGTAAACTCAGGGTATTGTTCTGATTATAATAGCAGGGGGCAGCTTTTATTTCTGCTCAGAGTGGTAAGAGTCTGTGCAGCTGAATTTGAATTGTAAAATCTTTTCAAACACGCCCTCTTGAAGCATGAGTCTCTGCAGATGGAGGAAGTAAAATAAGTTTCCTAATTTACAGTCAGTGTTATGATGCACAAGGTAACCATAGCTTTCAGGTGAGGAAAGCGGGGACTTGACACAGCAATTTAGAATTTTTATAGTTAGTATCATTTTCTTGTTAATGGGCCCATTGACAATCATAACACTGAGCCATAAAAGTTGGTGTTAACTTTACTTTGCCATTCCCAAATTTTCACCTTATATTTTTTTCTTGTTCAAACAATCATTGACTGTTACAGCTGATAAGGATTTTAGAGATCTCTGAATCCAGAAAGAGCAAAGTGCCAGTCCTCAGAGAGGATTCCCTCCACAGGCATGGTTGCGTTTTCCCCAGCAATGTTTCTTTCTCCCTTTCTGCTTTCTCTTTTCTTCATTCTTTCTTTCCTCCTCCTCTTTCTCCTCCTCCTCCTCCTCCTCCTTCTTTCTTGCTTTCCTTTTCTTTTATTTTCCTTCTTTCTTTTTCTTTTTTTGTTCTTTTTGTTCATTTCTATTTTTTCTCTTTTTAAAATCAATATATGACTTAGACACAGTAAAATGCCCACATCTTAAGTGAATTGGTAGATACGTATACACCCATGTAAACACATCTTAATCAAGATATAGAAAATTCCCAGAGTTTTTTTCCACCTCTCTGAAACAAAATTACCCAAGGGAAACACTATGCTGAGAATTATCGCCACAGATTGATTTTGCTTATTTTGAAATTTTACAGAAATAGAATCAAATAGTATATAGTCTTTTGTGTCTATGAATCAAGCTGCTCTGCATAATTTTGCATGACCTTTGTTTGACACAAGCACTCAATGTGATGTGTGTCTATGCAGGAGTTAAATTGTCAGGTCACAAGTTACAAGTAGTTTATAAATATGTTTAGACAGGGGTGGTGGCACATGCCTGTAATCCCAGTCCTTGGGAGGCTGAGACAGGAGGATCACAGGTTTGCGACCAGCCTCAGCAACCTACTGAGACCCTGTTTCAAAATAAAAGAAGTTTTAAAGGGCTGGGGGTATAGATCAGAGGTAGAATTCTCCTGGGTTCAATTCCCAGAAAAATAAAAAGTATGTTTATAGTTGCTAGTTTCCCCAAATGATTGAACTAATTTAAATACTCTCCAGAAATAAATATGCATTCCAGTTGCTCCATACCCTCACCAATACTTAGCATAGTATTTTCAATAAATTTTGATTTGAATGTGTTCAGAGTATATGTGCACCCTCTACCATCCATATAACTCTTCACTGTTTTATACCCAGCCATTTCATACCTTCGTTTAAACCCCATGGCCACTGAAGGCTTTTGAATTTGCTAACTACTAATCTAATTCAAGTTCTTGTTTATCTGATTCAGAAAATTGGTCCCAGGAAGTTCAACTGACTAATCCAGCATTTCCTAACAGGTATGAAATTTAGAATGAAAGCTCAGGCTGAACCTCTAGACCCGCCTTCTTTCCACTCAGCCCCCCACCCCCATTCCAGCCTCATCTCGATTTGTTAAATCCCCCTTCAGATAACTTAATGAAAAGAAGTACAGCTGTCAGGGATGTGCCTCAGTTGGCACAAATTTCTGGTCCATATCACCCTTTTTGTCGCCTCTTTACTTGAGCAGACACCATCAATTCTCACCTGTGTAGCAGAGGAAGTGGAGCACTGGTGACTGGAGTGGAAGTCAGGTGACTGCCTTCCAGTTTTCAGTGCCATTCAAGAAGGGGGGAGCCTGCTCACAGTGGAAATAGGTGACTCTTCTCCTGCCTCCAGAGCTGTGTTACCAGAGTCACCAAATCTTCATAGAAAAGTGTACTGATGAACGGGCAGGCACTTCTCTCCCAGCCTCCACTTCCTCCATGCGGGATAAACATCCCTTTAAAATCAGGGAGGAGCATAGAGAAAGTTATGCGAGCACATATGATACCATTCAGATTAGGTAGATGTTATTAAGAAGAGTAGAAAAGTAAACCCAGTGTGGTGGCACACGCCTGTAATCCCAGTCCTTGGGAGGCTGAGACGAGAGGATTGCGAGTTTGAGACCAGCCTCAGCAACTTAGCTAGACCTTCAGCAATTTAGCCAGACTCTGCTTCAAAATAAAAAGGGTTGGGGGTGTATCTTGGAGGTAGATTACCCCTGGGTTCAATACCTAGTACCAAAAAAAAAAAAAAGAGAGAGTAGAAAAGTAGTGAAGCACACTGCGATGATGCTTCTGGATTTTTCCCTCAGTTTCTTCTGACATAAATTGAAGAGTTAGGTAAATTATTTTAAGATTCCCCTCTAGCTTTGTAGATCTGTAAATGGATTAAACATAAATATAACTTATATGATTGAGGGACAACATAAACATAAACCCATATTTTATTTATGAATATCGGGTTTGGGAAACAGACTTAATTATATAAAATACAGACACCTGTCATCTGATAGGAGCTGGCATTTCTGTTAATTGGTAATCGAAATAAACTTGGTCTTATTATTATTTCAGAATCAATAGTCTCCCTTCTCCCTCTTTTCTTATCTTCCAAAGGGATTTGATTAAACAGATTTATGATTAATATTTCACAAAGAAAGAAGTTCTTTTCTTATAGAATTATACTGCATCAAAATAATATATTCCTTACTGGTTTATCTGAGAAACATGAGATAAATTATTATGCTATACAAGAGCAAAACTCCGAAAGTAATAAATTCATCTCGAGTGAATAATATAAAATTATATTTATAGAGTCTGAAATGAAATTAACATTAGTCATTTTCTCACCAAATGATCTGAAGCATATTTCTGTTCCCAAAATGATCTCGAGCAATAGAATAAAAACTCAAAAGGAACTTTCGGGATTTCTCACACCTAAAAGAAAACAAACCCTATTTTCATAAAGGCCAGGCTAAAATGTCCAGTGAGAGTTTTGATTTGTTCTGACAGAGTGGGAATAGCAGAGATAAGACACTCGGCGCCTTACTTAGGAATCACCTTTTCCCCTTGTCATATGAGGATTCATGCTTTCCTTAATTAGAAATTGATCAGCAGCCTAATAAAGCTTGAGAAGTGAGAGCACTCAAAATCCCTTTCCCAGGAGCTGAATTCGATCCACTCGTGAATTTTCCCCTCCTGGACTCACTCCATGCCCTCAACCCATGTCTGAACTGAGGTTGGGGGAGGTGGTTTCAAATTAATTCTCTTTATATGGTTTCCCACTAAATTTTTAATTGCCAGGGGCTGTTCTGATGAGTAGGTCAGAGTAACAAAAGAAGTGTAAATAATAGTCTTTGTTCAAAGTAAGACGAACAAATGCAAAGATATAGTAGAGGAAGTTTCTAGAGATTATAGAGGCAGAGGAATCTAGGCTTAATGGAGAGAAATACTTTATGCCACAGGCCTTCTGGTCTGTGATTCACTCAAACCAAAATCCTCTATCTACCTCTTAGGAGCCAGTACATGCTTAAAAAGCCCAAAGTGTAGATAGTGTGAGTTAATAAAATAGTAAAAAAATCAGTAGGTGGGAAAGACTGTGGAGTGGAGTTCACAGTGTAAGAGCTGTAGATGACAGTGCCAGTGATTGTAATGTGTCACATCTTCCCTGTGGTCAGGCCTGGGGTTTATTGTCCATATATTTTGATGAATATATATATATATATATACATATATATATGTATGTGTATATATAAGTATATGCACTATATATATACATATATATGTGTGTGTATATATGTATATGTATATATATGTATATGTATATATAAGTATATGCACTATATATATGTATATATATACACATATATAGGTATATGTATTAGGGTTCACTAGAGTAACGGAACTCACAGGATGTGTATATGGTAAAGGGGGTTTTAATCAAATCAGCTTACAGTTCAAAGCCATATAGTCCTAAGTGGCCGCCTGCACACAGAGAGCCAGAGGAACCAGCAGCTGGTCGAGTGGTCCAAGAGCTGGAGTCTCAGAATCAGAGCAATGGATAATACAGTGCCAGTCCAAGATGGAAAGGCCAGGAAACTCTCCAGAGAAATGATGGTAAAAGTCCAGTTCAAAGAGCTGAAAGCCAGTATCTCAGGCGAGACCAGATGTGCTTCTCTCAGGAAGAGACAGGCATGATTCATGCAGCTTTCTCCTTCTTATCCAAGTCCTGCACCTATCAAAACAGTGCTGCCTACATGCAGGCCAGGGCTTCCCCTTCAATCTGCCACTAATAAGCCGATCTTCTCATCAACATACCCAAAGTCACATAATCTTAGATGTTTCATAATCCAGTCAAGTTGACAATCCAGACTAACAGTCACACACACACACACACACACACACACACACACACACACTCATAAGCATAATATCTTATTATTCTCTTCCAGGAAGATAAAATCTCATAGAATAAAGGACTGGTATCAAGAATGTAGAGAGAACTTTTAAAAATTAACACTAAAAGAAACAACCCAATCAAAAAAAAACTGGGCAATTGAACTGAATCGATATTTTTCAAAAGAAAAAATTCAAATGTCCAGTAAATATATGAAAAAATATTCAACACCATTAGCAGTCAGGGAAATGTAAATCAAGACTACACTGAGATTCCATCTAACTCCAATTAGAATGGTATTCATAAAGAATACAAACAGTAATAAATGCTGGCAGGGATGTGGGGAAATAGGAACACTCAAACATTGCTGGTAGAATTGCAAGTTAGTACAGCCACTACAGAGATCAGTGTGGAGGTTCCTCAGAGAACTGGGAATGGAACCACCATATGACCCAGATATACCACTCCTGGGTATCTTTCCAAAGGAATTAAAGTCAGAATAGTACAATGATACATGCATCTACATGAAGCAGCATATTTCACAAGAGCCAAATTATGGAACCAGCCTAGGTGTTTGTTAACAGATGAATGGATTATGAAAGTGATATGTACACACGGTGGAATTTTATTCAGTCATAAAGAAAAACAACATTATATCATTTGCAGGAAAATAGATGGAACTAGAGAATATTATGCCGAGTGAGATCAGCCAGTCACAGAAAGTGAAGGGTCATATGTTTTCTCTCATATAGGGAAGCAGAAAGAAATTGGGTAACAAAAGGGACTTTGGATAAATGAGAAGAAATATTGATAGAATAGTGGAAGGGGACTTGGGAAGGGGAAAAGGAGATGATGAAGGAAACAGTTCAAATAATGCTAAGTTCATATATGAAGTTATTAATTATAAGGTCAACAATATGTACTGGGAAGGGGAGGGAGTGGGGTAGGATCGAGAGGGAAACACACCAGGTATTTTTCTCTCACTCTGAACCTCATTATAATGTATAATTCCAATGCCCCAATAAAATTATATTTAAAAACCAGATCAAACGAAAGTCTCACCTATGAGTGACACAGCCAGAGGAGTTAAAGAAAGCACAAACACGTCTAGAGGAATGGTCTGGCTGGAAGGTTTTGCTGGAGTTAAGTATGGGGTGCACGCAGCATCGGGGTCAACACTGGGGCTCAAGCTCAGGCTGCTTCATGAGCAAAAACTGGACAGAGGAACGGACAGGCAAAAGCAGGGTCATGACTAGGTGTCAGAGCAGCGAGAGGAGACAAACAGGCCAGAGAGTGGTCACGGTGGTGTCAGGGCAGCTAAGTGGGTCCCAAAATACTTGGCTAGGATGTCAGGAATCACAGGCAAAGAAGTAAACATAGAAAAATGTAAGAGGAAAGAGCCTCAGAGAAAAAAAAATCTGAGATGACATTGGAATTGTGTCTGTGGCGAGGCTTCTTATTACGGTTCATCTGGGAAATGACAAGCATCTTTTGGTAACTCCATCTCACATCATTTGTCATAACCAGAAGAATCCAGGCCTGGAGAGAAGGCTCTGCTATCATCTAACCAAACCCTGTGGCCGATGTTGGACACTAGTCATCTCTCACAGCCCAAAGCCAGACCCAAGAAGCCAGTGGAGAAAAAATAATAGAAATCTCCAGAAATTCATCATGCACTTCTTCAAGATAAGAGTCCCTGCTTCGACATCCAACTCCAGTTAGATTGGCAACCATCAAGAATAGAAGCAATGATAAATGCAGGCAAAGATGTGGAGAAATAGGAACTCTTATACACTGCTGGTGGGACTGCAAATTAGTACAACCACTATGGAGATCAGTGTAGGGGTTCCTCAAAAGACTATGATTGGAACCACCATACGACCCAGCTATACCACTCCTCAATTTCTTTCCAAGAAAACTACTACAGTCAGAATACTATAGTGCTATAAACATGTTTATAGCAGCACAATTCACAATAGCCAAATTATGGAACTGACCTAGGTGTCTGTCAACATATAAATAGATAAAGAAAATGTGGTTTATACACACAATGGAATTTTACTCAGCCATAAAGAATACTTGGAGGAAAATGGATGAAACTGGAGGTTATTATGCGAAGTGAGATCAGCCAGTCTCAGAAAGTCAAGGGTTGTATGTTTTCTTTCATATGTGGAAGCTAGAGAGAAAATAGGAAACAAAAGGGACTTCAGATAAATGAGGAGAGATACCGATAAAATAGTGGAAGGGGATTGGGGGAGGGAGGTGAGGAGGAGGGAAAAGAAGGATTAGTGAAGGAAATAGCTCAAATAATGCTGTGTTCTTATATGAAGGTACCATTACCAATCTCAATAATATGCACAGGGAGGGAGGAGGGGGAGCAGGTGGGATCTGAAAGGAAACACACCAAGTGTTGTGTGCACGTCCGTTTGCATCACTCTAATGTATAATTACAATGTACCAGTAAAACTATTAAAAAAAAAAACACCAAATGGAGGGGAAAAAATCAGTGTTCTATAGCTGAACTTTTACCTAAAGCTCTGGCATCAACCAGAAAAAAACATTCAGAGTCCTAGAAGCTTAATATGACAAAATACACGGCTCCATGAAAAACAGAACAAAACAACAACAAAAAACTAGCCAGCCGACCACTGTTTACTGGAGTTTCCAGTGGCAAAATTGAACCTGGACCAAGGATGGTATCTCAGTGATGTGATCAAGAATGAAAATATTCCTTAAATATCATAAGAAAGAAAAGAAGAGGCCAGGCCAGGTAGAGGCCAGATGTTGGAAGCAGACAGGGAAGACTTCTATAAACTTTAGAACCACATACCTGAAAGAACTTGCACTTCGAAAATCTTCTTGCCTGTACTACTGGAGTTTCTATTCCAAAGTACTCTTCCTAAACCACAGTGAAGGGACTGGGGAAGGGAAAATACTGAAAATATAAAGTACTATTTCAACTGGATATTTTCAAGCTAATGACAAAAGGAACTAGACATGAATACTGTATTCCAGTGAGTGAACTTGTTCTTCTAGGGACATAGATGAGAAATTTTCAATATATTTCAAGTGTATTTTAGTGTTGAGCAAATAAAAGTTTATAGATCATGAAAGCCAGGTTTGTCATTGTTGAAGAAAGAAGTTACAAATAGTGAGAGGGGAGGGCTAGCAGGAATCCTGTGCTGCTAGATTGGAATTGGAGGTCTTAGTATAAACACATGGTCTTTTAATAGGTACGTGAGGATGGATGGATGGATGGATGGATAGATGGGTCTTTGTGTGTGTATGGGTTAGTATATACACATACATATATTTTCTAATTCTGTCTGCTAATAGAGAATAGAAGCAATGAGCCCCAGTAGAAGTGAACATACCTTAGAGCCCACACCTTGGTTTCTAAATACTTTATGCCAATAGAAATCACTTATGATGAAGATTCTAACCCATAGAATAAAATAAATATCAACAAATATAAGACAAAAAATAACTCTTGTTTTGTTTTCTGGGTTTTTTTTCTGTTTTGTTTTGTTTTGTTTTGGTACTGGGGATTAAACCCAGAAGCATTTTACCTCTGAGATACACTCCCAGCCCTTTGTTTTGTTTATTTGGAAACAGTGTCTTCCTAAATAACCGTATGCTGGCCTCAAACCTGAGATCTTCCTGTCTCAGCCTCCCAAGTGCTGGGATTATAGGCATGCACCATCACGCCTGGCTAGAAATAGCTCTCCTTTACAGTAGCATTCCAATTGCTAAATGCAAAAGGAATAGGGAAAATAGAGTTTACCATTCAAATACCACAGTAATAATTGTATGGGTAAGATCCATTGGCAGATACTACAATTAGTAAGTGAAAGTTTGAGAAATGAAAATATATACTAATCAAAGATATATACTAATCAAAGATATATACTAGATATATACTAATATCTAGTATATATACTCCAAGATATATACTAATCAAAAAAAGAAAGAAAGAAAAAGGATAACTTCCCAATGGATGTATACTAATCAAAAAAAAGAAAAGGAGAAACTTCCCAATGGAGAAACCCAGTAGACACCTCGTTAGCCAAGCGATCAAGGTTAATTTCATTTGTAATAAGGCACGCAGCCATCATGCACGCCTGACAAGGTGCCCTAAGAGGGACACATCACTGCTGTGACATTCCTGCCAAACATGCATAATCTCAACCTATTAGTGAGGCAACATCAAAGAGCTGCAAATTGAGGAGTGCTTTATAAAACAACTGTCATCTCCAAAAGTGTCCACATCATGAAAGACAAGGAGAGGCTGAGTAACTGTCACAGATCTGAGGACACTATGCAACTATGACAACTTAATGCCATGTGGGATGCTGGATTGGATCCCAGCACAGAAAAAGGACATTAGTGGAAAACTGGTGAAATCTAAATAAAGTCTGCATTTTAACAGTATTGTGCCCATGTTAATTTCTTCATATTGATAATCATATATGATGGTTATGCATGTTAACATTAGGGGAAACAAAAAGCAGAAAGAAACTCTCTTGGGCTGGGGATGTAGCTCCGTGGTAGAGCACTTGCCTACAGTGCTCTTGGCCCTCGGTTTGATCTCCAGCATCACAAAGAAAGAAAAGAAAATGAAAAATAAGCTCTCTGTACTATTTTTTGCAACTTTTCTCTTTCTAGATTATTTCAAAATGGAAAGCCAAAATAAATTTCCAAAATGAAAGTTTTATTGTCTTATTACCAAATACTGAATTTAATTGGATTCAAATTAAGTAAATTCTAAGAATCAAAGATAAGATAGAGGAGAAAATTTTATGAGGAAGAAATAAGGACAGAACTGAAGCAATGGGAAAAAGTCCCAAGAGTCATGTCAGAGAGTGCCAGGGCTGGAGACCCCAGCTAAATCTATACTATATCCTAACAAAGACCTGTAGACTTCTCTGGGCATATTTGCTCCAGTGAGGAACTATGTCCTGTAGAAGAATATTTACATCAGGGACTGACTGAGAAAATTCAATGAAAGAATTTATCCAAAAATAGTGTTTCTCCAACCTGTTATTTTGAATACCACTTTCATATTTCTTTTAGCTCTCACACCACTTGATATTGTTTGCAAACTATTTCTCATCATATTAACTTTGAAATTATTAAGTTTTCAACTTTCTCTTATCGCTATGCTCTTTAAAATGATCTAACATTTCACCAGTGGTCCACATACCATAATAAAGGGGCATCTGGATCTTAGAAGTTGAAAGGGAAACTGCAAATAAAGAAGAAACTTGCCAGATGTGTCAGCACATGCCTGTAATCCCAGTACTTGGGAGACTGGGACAGGAGGACCACAAATTCAAGACTAGCCACTTAGCAAGACTCTCAGCAACTTAGTGAGACCCTGTTTCAAAATAAAAAATAAAAAAGGGCTGGGGGCGTAGCTTAGAGGTAGAATTCCCCTGGGTTCAATCCCTAGTACCCACCCAAAAAGAAAAAAATAAGGGGACTGTATTCTATACAACACATTACACCACACACACACACACACACACACACACACACACACACTACTGTTTCAGACTAAGCAGAAAGAAACACAGATGAGAAAGCAGGCATTCTTGACATTTGGGCATGGAAAATTCCATTACT
>PVJS01042723.1:7407-17473 GCA_004027185.1 Glis glis
AGGAGGAGGAGGAGGAGGAGGAGGAGGAAGATGAGCTGGGACCCTGCAGGGTCTGATGCAGTGGGTCTGCACGAGGGAAGACCTAGCGCTAATCTGACACTTGGTCTGCGTACTACGCCCTCAGACTCTCTGCCCGTGGTGTGGTGTGTCTCTACTACAGCGTGGCTGTTAAGGGCTTGGGGCCCTAGAGCCAAGCTATCCTATGTTTAAATCTCAGCTCTTCTTGTTACTAGCTGTTTACTTAATCTCCCTAAGCCTCTATTTCCTCAAATGTTAAATGGATGTAATGAGAGTATTTACCTCCTGGGATTAAATGAGATCAAGTGCTTAAGCGCAGGGCTTGGTACATGGTAAGCACCCCATAAATGTTAGTTATCACTTCTCTTTATCTTTAGGGGCTTTTAGGGAGGGGCTTCCTCACTCTCCACTCTCTCCTCCATCTTTCCAGCAGGCTATGTCTGTCCCAGGGGCCTTTTCTCTTTCTGTATGTCTGTCTTTCCATCCTCTCATAAAACAAGCTTTGTCCTTGATGCCCTCTGCCCAGGAGAAGTTTTTTCTCTCTTACTTCCCTAGAGGCAGAAAAGTCAGATGGGTTATTCAACCATCTATTTCCAAAATGTGTAAATAGAGAAAGAGCAAAAAGCCCTGCCCACCAAATAGCTGAGCTACAAGCCTGCCATATCGACCCTCAGCAGCCCCTGCCCCACCCAGCTGGTTGCCCCTGGCAACTGGGGTAGGGGCTCCAAGAGAAGGATGTCAGGCATGTAAGTGGCTCTCCCCAGCTCCTCAGAAAGCTGCTTATCAGGGAATGAAACACTGGCCCAAGCTTGCCATGACAGCAGGAGCTGCCTGAGAAGAGAGGCTGAGATAAATGAAGTATCCTTCATCCCCATCAGCGTGGGCCAGACAGAAACCAGGTGCAAGGCAGCGAGCCTTCATCTTCTGTAAACAATCTTCCGCTGCCCACTGCAGCAGCTTGAGGCTGAGATGGGGATTAGAGGAACAGCTCCTGCAGGCCTGGGGCCTCTCAGCTGGACGGAGAGTTAAAGGGCGCAGAAGATGGCTTGCTGCTGGGAAAGATGCTTGAGGAAACGCAGCCATTCGTCAACAGGGGGTTTGCTTGACCTGGCAGGAGAGAATCCGATATCTAAACAGTTCCCCACGTCCCTGAAGCGCTCTGAAAGTTCTCCAGCTAAATATTTGATTCCACATCAGATAACAGCCTAAGGCTCTTCCTGCTAGTTTGAGAAGGCTGCCTCTGGAGAGGCCTAGCCAAGGACTTGACTGGGCTAAAATCAAACAGGACTTCAGGTGGGGACATCCCAGTCCAGACGGGGGCAAAGATCATACCCACCAAAGGCTGGTCCTCCGAATCCCCAAAGGGAAGTGGAACCAAATCTCTTCCAAAGGCAATTCTCTCCTCTCCACCCGCTGCACCTGCCTCCTCTCCCCCTCTCTTTGACAGAAGTTTTGCTGCAGGAATTGAAAAAAATAACCATGACCCTCATGCTCAGATGGTAGATGGATGCCACTCTCATCAACCTGAGATTACAAAACAATGTTAAGTGCTTGAATCCCCTCCGGGAGGTGGGGACAGACAGGCCTGGCTGAGTGAGAGAGCTCTTCTGTTTACAAATCCTATTTTTCCAGTAGTAGGGGTAAGGGTGTCTCCAATTCCACGTTTGGAGTTTCTTGTGAGATAGGAGGATGAAAGCACATTTCACACAACATCGCCTCCAAGAGAAGGATGTTCCCCCTGTGGTTGTAAGGTAGGGAGGCAGTAGAAATGGGTAAAGATGGGGCTCCTGGGCCAGACAGACCTGAGTTCAAGTCTCAGCTCTGACAAAATCTACTAAGGGGTGAATCTTAGGCAAGTTATGTGACCTTTCTGAGTTTCGGTGTTTTGTCTGTAGAACAGGGATAGTGGTACCCAGACACAGAATGGCTGTGAGGATTAAATGATAAAAAATGTAAAGAAAGCACTTATCAGAGGGCCCAATGCAGTAAACATTCAGGGAATGGCAGCCATTGTCAGCAATGAGACCTCAACTGTTAAAACTTGGCAAGTTTTATAATAAAATAATAAAATAAACGCGGAGATAGAACTTATCTAAGAAAGTTTCAAAAGGGTGGGACTTTAGCACAAAATATAGGTTTTTATTTTTTTAAAAAAACTTTTTATGGTAGCTGGGCATGGTGGTGGATGCCTATAATCCTAGTACTTGGGAGGCTGAGACAGGAGGATTGCAGGTTTGAGGACAGCCTTAGCAACCTAGCAAAACCCTGTTTCAAAATTAAAAAAATAAAAAGGGCTGGGATGTAACTTGGAGGTAGAATACCCCTGAGTTTAATCCCCCCAAAATAAAAAAATAAATAAACATCTCATATATATCCAACACTCAACTTCAACAATTATCAACTAAGGCAAATTTTATATAATTTATATCCCCTACATAGGTACAGTATATTTTAAGGTAGAAATTTTCTTTTCTTTTTTTTTTTTTTTTGCGGTACTGGGGATTGAACCCAGGGATATTCTACCTCCGAGCTACACCCCCAGCCCTATTTTTTATCCTTTATTTTGAAACAGGGTCTCACTAAATTGCAGAAGGCCTCACTAAGTAGCTGATGCTGGCCCCGAACCCAGATCTTCCGGTCTCAGCCTCCCAAGGACTGGGATTACAAGTCTGTGCCACCATGCCCGGCTGGGTGTTTTCTTATCAGAGAGGGAATGTGGGATTTAGAGTCTGAAAATGTGTTCTAACCTTGATTAATCATATGACCCTTGGCAGGTTTCTTAATTCCTCCTCTCCCCCACCCCCACTGGGGATTGAATCCAGAAGTATTCTACCTCTGAGCTACAAGCCCAGCCCTTTTTATTTTGAAACAGGATCTTGCTAAATTGCTGAGGCTGGCCTTGAACCTGCAATCCTCCTGTCTCAACCTCCCAAGTACTGGGATTATAGGTGTGCAACACCAGGCCTGGCTTCTCGCTTAATTTTTTTTTTCTTTGAGGTGCTAAAGATCAAACCCAGGGTCTAGAACATGGTGGGCAAGCATTCTACCACTAAGCTACATCCCAAACTCACTTAATTCTTTCTTTCTTTTTTTTTTTTTTTTGTTGTTGGCAGTACTGGGGAATTGAACCCAGGGGCATTCTACCTCCGAGCTACACCCCTAGCCCTGTTTTATTTTTTACTTTGAAACAGGGTCTAAGTTGCTGACAGCCTCACTAAGTTGCTGAGACTGGCTGTGAACCTGCGATCCTCCTGTCTCAGCCTCCCAAGTACTGGGATTATAGGTGTGTGCCACCAAGCCAGGCTCACTTAATTCTTTTGATTTTCAGTTTATTCATCTGAAAATGAAGTTGATAATGATACATGCCACGCATACCTCACAGGCTGTAGAGGAAGTGAGATGTCTGCGGCTTTTAAAAGGAAGTACTAGATAAACATCACTTGGTCGCCCCATCTCCTGCGTGTGGCACCAAGTATGTGCTCAATAAGCACTTACCAAGGTTGGTAAGTACCAGGACATACAAACAAAACAAAACTGCTTTCCAATCTTAGGCTGAACCTCTGAACCCAGCTGTTCATTTTGCAAATGTGGTCACTAAGGCAACTAGTACAGAGAGAATGAATCAGGGAGCGAGTGAGTCCCAGCCTGTCAGTACGCACATCCTGTTGGACCAAGAGAATCACCTCTCACCCCACATGTCCTTGTTCACTGTGAGGGCCTGGAAAACATCAACTCATGTCAAAAGCCTCTAGGCCTATAGGGAACGGGGAGGGGTGGCTCAGTGGTGGAGCACTTGCCTAGCCCATGCGAGGTCCTGGGTTTGATCCCCAGCACCACAAAAAAACACAAACAAAAGTCCAAAAGTCCAGGCCTAGATATATGTCTCTGTTAAAGTTCAGAATGAGAAATACAGAGCCAGTGGGAAAGACCTCAAAATTGCATTTTGAAAAAGCAGCTATTGTGAGCACAACACAAATCACTCTTGCAAAAATTATTTGGAAGCCGGGTGCTGTGGTGCACATCTGTAATCTCAGTACTTGGGAGGCTGAGACAAGAGGATTGCAGGTTCGAGGCCAGCCTTAGCAACTTAGTGAGACCCTGTTTCAAAATTAAAAAAAAGGGCTGGAGGTGTATCTCGGAGGTAGACTGTCCCTGGGTTTAATCCCTAATACCAATTTTATAAAAAAAAGTATTTGAAGTTGTCTTATATGCAAAATCGAAAGCTGCTAGAGGAGACACGAGGGCGATGCCTGCCCCAAAGGTTGGCCCCAGTGCTATTTCGGCTGCAGCAGGAGAGATGCTATTTCTTTTTAATTTTTCTTCCTTTAGAGAGAAGAGAATTTCAGAATTTCATCCTTGCCCCAACCTCTGCCTCCTGGTGGCCCATGAAAACAATATTTTCCTACCCAGCAGGGCTAAACCTCCTAATTCCAGCTGTCCCTTCCCCATCTCTTAGCTCCACATTGAGGTCCCCACTGCAGCTGGATTTCTCCAGCCAGTGATTTTTCTCACCACTGGTCCCTGGCCATTTCGCATCCCTGCGTGTCAGGGTGAGAGCAGAAATGAAAGGACTGAGGGGGTGTCAGCTGTGCTAGGGCCCGGGTCAGGTGATCCGATTTTTTAATGAACATGGAGGCCAGGGACTTGAAAGGAAGGTCAAGGTTCACAGAAGGGCTAGCACAATATGCGCCGGGATTATTAAATCCTGAATGTGCAGACATCAGTGTTCCTTCATACCCAGTCCTCTCGGGGCTCGGTGCTGCACGGAGCAGTCCGGCTCCCACCTCCTGGAAGCCTTTGGCTTCGTGCTATTGGAGGGGCAGGAAGGACATTTGACAATTGGGTCTTGTCCTAAGAATTTGGCTCCCACTCTGTTCTCCAGGTTCCTGACTTTTCCTTTTCCTCTGGAAAGAATCTAAGGCCAGTTTTTCAAAGTGGTTCCAGGAGAAGGGCATAGTCCACAGGTGGGAAGTCTTGCTCAGGGATTCCTCCGGCCTGTCTCTAATGCACCTGTGCCCCGTGCTCCCTTTTGGTCCTAGCGTTGAGTTTGGAGTCCAGTTGGAACTGGGGCTGTCTTAGCATTGTAACCCTGAGAATCAGTGGAAGGAACACTATCCTTGGTGGAAACCTGTCTTCCTTTCTTTCTTTTTTGTGTTTTGTTTTGTTTGGCACTAGGGATTAAACCCAGGGGCATTCTACCTCTGCACTACACCCTCAGCCCTATTTTATTTTGAAACAGGGTCTCACTAAGTTCTGAGGGCCCCTTAAGTTGCTGAGGCTGGCCTCAAACCTGCAAGCCTCCTGTCTCTGCCTCCCAAGCACTGGGATTACAGGTATGCACCACCACACCTGGCTCAGTCTTTATTTCTTGTACTTTATGGTTGTTTCATTTTTTTGCTTCTAGGAGGAAATACTATCCACTTCTCTACAAAGAAGCAATGACCATCTTTGGTGGGTTGTTTGTTTATTTGTTTGTTTATTTTTGTGGTTAAGGCAAGTGTGCAAGCATTCACATGACAAGGTACAGGAACACTCAAAAGGAATCTTGGAGCCAGGCCAAATAATAAAATTAAAAGAGGCGCGGATGTAGCTTGGAGGTAGAATGCCCCTGGGTTCAATCCCCAGTACCACACACACACACACAAAAAGGGAATCTCGGACTCAGTGAGTGGTCCCCAGGTGATCTGGTCCAAGTTCCCACCTGTACGGGTCAGCTTTCCATTCGTATAACAAAATACCTGAGATAATTAACTTATAAAGAGAAGAGGTTTATTGTGATTCACAGCTCTGGACATTTCAGTCCAAGATCAGGCACCACTGATATCACCATGGGAGTGTATGAAGGGACAAACTGCTCACCTAACAGCCAAGAAGCAAAGAAGAAAATGTTCATAATAAAATTTTGGAACTGGGCATGGTGGCACACGCTTGTAATTCCAGTACTTGAGAGGCCGAGACAGGAGGATTGCAGATTGGAGGCCAGCTTCAGCAACTTAGTGAGATCCTGTTTCAAAATAAAAAATGAAAAGGGTTGGGGGTATAGCTCAAGAGGTAGAATGCCCCTGGGTTGGCCGGGCGTGGTGGCGCACGCTTGTAATCCCAGTACTTGGGAGGCTGAGACCGGAGGATCCAGGTTCGCGGCCAGCCTCAGCTACATAGTGAGGCCCTCCACAGCTTAGTGAGACCCTGTTTCAAAATAAAGAATAAAAAATAGGGCTGGGGGTGTAGCTCGGAGGTAAAATGCCCCTGGGTTCAATCTCCAGTACTACAAAATAAATAAATAATAAGATAAATAAGTTAGGCAATATACATAAATGGCTCGAAACAAAAGCCAGTGTTCAACAAGTAGCTGGTAGCACTAGAAGAATGAGGACAATGTTACAGTCCTAACCAGCCCTGTAGCATGTTTTATATTCTGCTCCGGGTGTCCTTAGCAGATGTTGCTCTGGCTCCTGGGTGACACGGCCACGTCACATAGTGAACAGCAGAAGGACAAGGAGGTTATGTCACCTGGAGTGGGAAAGACAGGAGTAGGGATGGCATCATGACTGTCTTCTGATGGCTGAAGGATTAGCTAGGGAGCAAAGGGTAAACGTTTCAGTAAATAAGTCTCATCTTAAGTAAAGAAAAGCAGAGTGGTTTGAAGAAAAAAAATGACTGTCTCAGGAAGTCGTGAGCTCCCCGTCTCTGGTGATGGGTGGTTTCAAGCAGACACTGGACAACCGCCGTCAGTCATGAAAAGACAGCCAGATGGTCTTCATAGTCCCATCAATGCAGAGAATCTAAGATGCTCTAAGATACAGCACTCAGCAGGACTGGGGGACACTTGCCTGTAATCCCAGCTACTCAGGAGGCTGAGGCAGGAGAATCACAAGTTAGCAGCCAACCTGGGCAACTTAGCAAGACCCTGTCTCAAAATAAAAAAAAGAAAAAGGGCTGGGGTGTAGCTCAATGGTAGAGTTCCCTGGGGGTTCAATCCCCAGTACTGCCAAAAATAAAATAAAATAAAGAATCTAGATGTGAATACAATACTATATATTGGTAAGACAAATCCCCTCCTTACTGTAGTTACCATTCTTATTTAAATTTTGGAAGATCTTTATTCTATAGAAAGAAGACAGAAAACCAGAACAAAAACAAAAAAGAAAGAAGAGAGAAAACCAAAACTTGAATAGATTTGCTGCATCTGTCAGCTATTAATATCATCGTACCATCTATGCCAAGTGTTGGATCTGTTTCATCTTCCCTTTCATATTTATTCATTTATCTTTTCAATACTTTATAAATATTTACAGGATGATATATTTTTCCAAGGTACTAAAGATACAAAAATGAATAGACAGATAAATAAGTGATAACAGCAATGTGATAAGTGCCCAGCAGTGAGATGAACAAGGCCTGGGCAGAGCAAACAAGAACGGAGCTCCGCTCGGTCTGGGGATGGCAGGGAAGGCTCCATAGGGAGTGACATTTGATAATTTCACAATTTTTCAGTACCAGGAACCCAGGGTTTGGTGCATGCTAAGCAATTGCTTTACCACTGAGCTACATCCCCAGGTCCCTGGGAGTGACATTGAACTGCATCTTGGAAGATAAATATTTTCCAGATATAGGATGGGTAGAAAATCATTCAGGCAAAAGGAAGAGTTATTAAAAGTCAAGCCAGGCACAGTGTCATATGCCCGTAATCCCAGTGACTCTGGAGGCCTAGGCAGGAGGAGCGCAGGTTCAAGGCTAGCCTGGGCAACTTTGCGAGACCCTCAGCAACTTAGCAAGACACTGTCTCAAAATAAAAAATAAAAAGGGCTGGGGGCATATCTCGGTGGTATAGTGCCCCTGGTTGTAATTCCCAGTATCGGGTGGGGGGAAGTAGCTCTAAATCCCACCCCAGCCCCTTATATTCCCACTGTTTAATAATTTTTACTGATTCTTAGTAAAAAATGATGTTCCCTTTGGTCAGGGGGCTGAGTAACCATCTGCAAAGTGAAATATAGTGTACTTGAAGTCCCTTAGCTTGTGAAAATTACCAAGACCCATGATTTCAGCATGGTCGTATCCAGACCAGCTCCAACAAATGAAAAAAAAGAACTGGTAAGATGCCTGGCTCCTTCCTTCCTATAAACTACTTAATCTGTTTGACACCTCTTACCAAAGCTGGTAAAAGCCCAGGTAGAGGGATACTGACGTTGGATCTCTAACTATGCTGAATATGTTATCTGTTCTTTCTCAAATATGTCTCTCTCGTTCAGGTATTTGCTCTGCGATAGCCTTTTACCTTGGCAGCTGCCGAGTCTCTGTGCTTTGTATTTCAAAACTGATAAGGAAAGGCAATATCCTCCCACTCTGCTCGTTTGGAGCTCTGGGTAAAGTGAGGCCATCTGTGGCCGTGGACCAGGGCCTCTCAACCCCTGGCTCACCCTCCTCCCTCTCTACGGGCCTTGCTCATCCAGAGGAAAGAAGGTAGCAGGAAGGAGAAAATAAATCAGCTTTCTCCAAGGGACTCACACAAGCGCTCTCTCTAGTGATCTCCTTATCTGCAGAGTTGGCAAATTCTTCACAACATCTGATCAAGGAAGGGCTTTTTTGATGTTTCTGCATGTTCTCGATTTACTGCCCTGCTGCCGGGATCTGACTAGATGCCCTTATCAGAAGCCCCTTCAGAGCTTTCCAGATGGGTTGAGTCTGCGTATTTTTAAATAAACAGCAAGCTGGTCCCAGAATGCGGTTTCTTTGGGGGCTAAAGCAACATTTGCATAAAGCAGGAAAGCAGATGCCAGACCCAAGTGATCTACTGCCCCTAATCTGGCTCTGCATCCCTCTCCTCTCCTCTTCAGGGCTCCCCCCAGACCGCCCAGCATCTTGGTTCTGCTGGAAGGACCACTCTACGTGGCCCCATGACCTGTGATAAGTTATGCGATGAGGAGCTGCTGTGGCCCCCAGGTTTCTGCCTTTCATCTGCCTTGAGTCTGGCTTTGCAGACAAATGATGAGAGAGTCACAGGGGGACTTTTGACCTGCTCATTCCCCCTCTTCGAAGCTCTGACCTATATGTCTATCATGACAAGGGTCTCCAACAAGGTGAGGGAGGAGGGAAGGGATGTGGAGGAAGGCTGATTCATGTGAGCGCAGGTAACTGGGCAGCGCTGTGGTCTCTAACCCTGGGGCCGAAAGCCCCCACTTCTTATCCATCCCTATAGCATGACTTCCACTACCTGGGAAGTCATAGCATCCCTGCGCCCATCAGAAGAATTTGGAAAGAGGTGTATTTAAAGATAATGCTGCCCAGATTCACTGTATGTTTGTATGTATGTATGTATGTATGTATGTATGTTTGTGTTTATGTGCTGAGGTTGAACACAGAAACTCACACATGCTAGGCAAGGGCTCTTCCACTGAGCTGCACCCCCAGTCCCTCCAATTCACTTCAATAACCTTCTTCCCATATTCTCTGGCTCACTGTAATATACAAACCCAAGACTCTCAACTTCAAGATTAGTCCTGTTCAAAGTGCCTACAGCTTTTCAAACTTGTAGGCCATCGACTCAAGTACAAGATCCTTAGAGCAAAGCCTCTCATCATGGCCAAACTCTAGCCCATTAAGAGTTTTCACAAAATCTATGAATCAACTAATATGTAACTTGAATCCCATTTGCAGGAATTCTCCATCTCTAAGGGTTATACACTAAGAGATATTTCCTTGTTGAACGTGGTAATGTTAGCTATTTGGGGAGTGTTGCGCCCGCGCAGCCTGGACCGAGTCTCTGCGGAGGGTGTCAGGATTGATCACACAGGGACACAAGTTTGAGGTTGAAGGCTCACAGTTAATACTGCCGCCCAGTCCTTATATACCTTATTTTGCCCAGTCCTTATATACCTTCCTAGAGCATCAGAAAAAGATACAAAGTCCTTTCACCATACAATGTTAACATTTGTCTGGGCAAACAGAATGTTCCCAGACAACCTTCTCCCCCCCTCCCGGGTCAAGTCTCTCCTCTGAGAACATTTAGCTGTTGTGAAAAACACAGCACACTTATCAGCAGGTCTCAACC
>PVJS01042724.1:0-17371 GCA_004027185.1 Glis glis
ACACACACACACACACACACACACACACAGAGAGAGAGAGAGAGAGAGAGAGAGAGAGAGAGAGAGAGAGAAAAGAGCCTGAGAACAATTTGACTTCCTAAGAAATCTCTTATGAAAAAAGAAGAAACCAGCTTTTAAATTATGATATGCATGCATGTAGACAACTGTTTAGGTTTCTGTCCTGTGCTTTACTTGAGTTGCTAGACTCAGTAGGAAGCATGCCCCACTTTCCCCTCAGTTTGTGCCACACAGTGGGTATTTGCACTCGTCCATGCACTGCTATTTTCAGCCGAGTCACTCTTCTACAGAAAGCTCTTCTAAAATTGACTCATTGAAAACAGTCATTCTGGGAATCTTAATCAAAGATTTATAGTTTGTATTCATCTGGTTCACAACTCTGTGAATTGACAATTTTTGTTGAATTATTTACATAAAAATGAATACATTTTAACTGTCCTTTAATTGGCAGTATCTAATAATATCTCCTATTTGCTACTCGCTTTGTGGACATTAAGAGAATCATTCTGAAAACTCATTTGGCATTTTGGAAGGCTGGCCTAGATAGTTCTATTTCTGGAAAATTACTGATTTATGCCAGAACATACTTTAAAAATCTCTTCTGGAAATCGTATCACTTTTTTCCTTTATCTTCAGTCTATAGGCTCTTCTTACTTTTGTTTTAAATTATTTGCCTTCTAATAATTGATGACATGAAAGACTTAGGCAAGAGCCAGCCAACAGAATAGCTCAGTCAATAAGGTGTGGCATGACAACTAAGAACATTGAACTAGCAGGCCATACTGGGTGGATCTGAGTTCTTTTTGTCATTTGCTAGTTGGAATGTGTTGTGTAGGTTCATTAAACTCTATGAGTTTTCTTACCTAGAAAACAAATAGGACCACATACCTTATTCAGTGGAAAAGAAGTCTAAATGAGTTAATATAAAGAGTTGCTCATAGTGCATAGAACATGGGAAGTACTCAGTTCCAGTCTTTGTAAATAACAAGAGCTAATGAAATGAATACTGAATCCTAAAATGCGTCTACTGGTAACAGGAATTATACCAAGCTCAATATTCTTTGCATAAAGAAGGAATGAAATTTAATAATTGAACTTCTCTTCCATGATTACCCTTTGTATCACCCTTAGTATACTGGCTTCAGAAATTAAAGAGCACAAACCCAGTGCAATATAATTTAAACTGAAAACTTTAAGAAGTATTTGACACACTTGGAACCATGTACAATAGGTTTCAGCAATGGACAGTGTCCTCAGGGGGTATCACTGGACAGGGAGGAGTAATGTAGTTTCATTGCCCTCGTCCTCTCCTAGCTCCTGCAGACCCCCTGCCAACTCCTCTGATGTGCAGGGAACTCGGAGGATAAAAGTTCCTGCCAAGATCTAGAGATTGTCCTAAAAATGTCTCTGAAGTGACTAAGTTAATAGTTATTTCTTCTCCATTAATTAAAATAACTTTGGCATGGCAAACTGTTTCTGTTTAAATTTATCTTTTTCTAGTATACTGTATGTTTCATAAGTCATAACCTCCATGAAGTCAGTAATGTTACACACTTGAATAATAACTGACCCTCACAATCCATTATTGATCATAGTTCTACATCAATCAATACTAGTCTCTCAGACAGATTAGTCTTTACATTGACCAAAACAAAGTCATTATATGCATATTAGGTGCCACAGCACAAATTCAATTAGTTTAAGAAATGCGTGGAAAGTATAGAGCTTATTATATTACTTGATATTTGAGACATCCAGACATCCAGCATTTATTCTTCTACCACATTTTTGCTACTAAAGAATTATTCTAGTGGCTAAACCATCAACCATCTGCTCATTAAGTGAAATAAAAGATGTAAAATATCTAGGACAATGTCTGGCACTTAAAGGGGTTCATTAAATGTTCTCACTTCTTTCAGTTTTATTTTTCAGAATGAGGATATTCAGAATTTGACCAATTCCATCATATGTAATACATATATATATATATACACACATTACATATGTGTATATGTATTACACACATGTAATACATGTGTATTATATAATATATTGAGCATATATGTATATATGCTTATATATATGTATAATACTAGGGAATTTAGCATTGGAATCAAAGACCAAAGCTGCCTTATGATGTGTCTGATTTATTCTTGGAGTGGGAAGAATGGATGGAGATTGCAAACTGGGGAGTACTGAAATATTTTACTAGAGTATTTGATTTAAAAATATATGTAACTATTCTCCACTCTTCGTACTCACCATATAATCCCTGAGTAAGGACTTTTCTGTTCAAGACTTGGAGTTTGACTTACTTTTGTTTTCTTATTGATTTGATCCTTCCATCTCTGCCATCTCCTCTACACACACACACACACACACACACACACACACACACACACAAATATTTAGTATAGTATATCTAGGTCTATTAAATACCAAAATAATCTTTATTAAAGCATAAATGAACCCCAGTATATCAGCTGCACATGTCAAAATAAGTTTTAAGGTTATCTTAAATTAATCCGTGTTTAAATTAATAGATTGAATCATATGAAAGTACTGATATTTAACCATGTTAGACCTTCAGAAAAAAAAATCCAACTAATGTCTTGGTGTCTCATTCAAGATACCTGATCATTTCTCTGCAGGCCAGCAATCCTCTGTCTGGGAATAAACCAGATAATGCAATGTAATTCTTACTAGTCAGGATGCCACTTTTTAGATGTCTTGACTAGTTTTCTTGAATATTTAGGGCATCAGTTTCTACTTGGAGTAGGTAAGAAGTAAAAGGCAAAATGACAACATACCAAAAAAGAATCTGATAATGTGTGTGATGTCTTCAAAGTATTTAATATATCAAAACAAGGAACTGATGACCCAGCACTTTTTTGGGGGGCTCCTACCTACTTTGCAGTTCCTTGGATACATGAGACAGAGATACAGGCAGGTGGGGAAACTAAGCCAGCATTTGTAAACTCTGAAGCCTATGAACAATGTTTTTTCCATCTGCTCTTGGATCAGTACAATTTTGGAAAATACACTAAAATACTAGAAGTATGAAATAATAAAAAAAGATTTAAAAATATAATTATTTGTTTCAACAAGCCTAGTAAATACATAAACCAATAACATTATGTATTATACTTAATCATATATGCATGATGTATATATATAATATAAATTGTTGCAGATCTTAATGCTTTAAGAGTGTTTTTAGTATTTTTCAACTTTGTTAAACATTATAAAATATTTAGACAAGTTAGTTTATAAGAAATGTAAAATGAGTTATTTCAAGGATAATATATAAGAGCCATTAAAATAGTGTTTGGCAATATTTAGACATAACAGTCAGAGAAATATGAAGCATACATCATCTAGCTTTGCCACCTCTATCATTCTATATTTCCCCAACCAGCTTTGTCATTCACTTTCCTTTTAAAGGCTCTTGGCACATAGAGCAAGTGTCAATGACTTCATCCCAAGATGTGCTGTCGTCCTAGGTGACTTCGATATCTACACTGGGGAGCCAGCACTTCCTTGAATTTCTCAGTTCCTACAGTTTCCACCTCGTATTCTTACTAGCCACCAACTCTGATGTCTGTATAAGAAGAGCTATTAACATTAGTACATTACTTCCCTAATATCCAATTTTCATTCTTCTAGCCACAATCCTCCATTTTATTCATTTTTCCCATGGGGATCTGAGGCCATTTTTCTTGATGGCTCTCTGCCCCTGAGATACCCATGGAAGCCAAGGTATTGTCTTCACCATGCAGTAGTTATTTTAGCCTAAACTAAACTGTTGATGTTTTTTGCTGGATGTAACTGAAAAGATATGAGACTGAAGTTTCTGTAGCCAGCTTCTCTGAAGGAAAAATATTTAGCTTCCTGGGAGTGAAACCAGAAAAAAAATGTAATTTATACCTATGAAAGGAGATAGACCAAGTCCTGATATTTAAGCCCTGAGTTCTCTGGAATTAAACTAACTACTAAATCATCTTTTATATATTTTATTAGAGCCAGCACACTATTTTTTTTCTTGATCGCTTTTGATTCTGATCTTTATAAGTCATTTCTTATAGATAATATCTATAATCTTAATTTCAAATTGTAGTTTCAGACCATAATTTCAGGTTTTTCCAGCTCTTTGTGAGATTTTCCACTTAAATTCTTCAATTGTCTTGATCTCTAGGTCCCTCACTCTTTATTGTCTAGAATAGATCTTAGTTCATAGTAGGTCTTCATAGATAGTGGTCAAATGAATGAACAACAAAGGAGTTAATGATACAACTCATCTATTTCACCCTCTCCTCTTTGTAATGCTTCCTCTAATTTTGTTTATATATGATTGTGCTAGTCATTTACTTAGCAATACTTTCTACTCCATTTTCCCATCATCTTTCATCTCATTCACTTGGCACATCATTAATTATTAGTGAAAATATCCTGACTTAATCATGGTAACACACTGGCTGCTGAGCACAGAGGACCATGCTTCCTACTTTATAGGAAATGATCTCTTTCATAAAGGAACTCTCCAGCTATTGCCTGCACACCTAAAATTCAACTTCCTCAGCATCATACTTTCTTTTTTCCTTCTGCCATAATGGAAAAGTGATTATTATTCTAAGGTTCATTCTTGTATCTGGGCTCCAGATTTCATTTCTCCCAACTGTCTGGGGCCCTCTGTTAATCAGTTGTCCATTCCTCATAGTATATTTTTAGCTTCAACCCTTTTCCTTTTTTATAGCCATTTATAATTCTCCTCCAACTTCATATTCCCTTCTAATTTTATTCTTTCCCTTTATGCCTAGCCAAATTTCTTTTTGTATTATGATTATATCACTTAACATGAATTCTACCCCCTTACAAATTTTTGTGTACAATATTTTCAACTATAGGCACAGGTTGTACAACAGATCTCTACAAATTATTCATCTTGTATAATTAAAACTATAAACCTGTTGAGTAGAAACTCCCCATTTCCCTCTTTTCCCATTCCCTGGAAACCATTATTTTACCATTTTTATGAGTTGGACTATTTTAGATATCTCATACAAGTGGAGATAATTGTATTTGTCCATGACGTGGCTTATTTCATTTAGCATAATGTTCTCCAGATTCATCCATGTTATTGTATGCAGCAGAATTGTTTCCTTTTTTTTGCGGTACTGGGGATTGAACCCAGGGGCATTCTACCTCTGAGCTACACCCCAGCCCTATTTTTTATTCTTTATTTTGAAACAGGGTCTCGCTAAGTTGTGGAGGGCCTCACAAAGTAGCTGAGACTGGCCGCGAAACCAGATCCTCCAGTCTCGGCCTCCCAAATACTGAGATTGCAAGTGTGCGCCACCACGCCCTGCTTGTTTTCATTTTTAAGGTTGAATTAATATTGCACTATATGTATATTACAAGTTTTCTTTTATCCATTCCTCTGTTGACACTTCAGTTGTTTCCATGTCTTGGTTGTTGTGAATACTGCTGCAGTGAACATGGGAGTACAGACATCTTTTTGAGGTTTTAATTTCAGTTTTTAAAAATTTAAGCCCAAAGTGCAATTGCTGAATCAGACCTCTTGGAAGAGTTGTCAACACATCTTTTGTGATGTTTTTCAACTGTCATTCATTCCTCAACTCACTGAAATCTTGGTTTTCTCCGTATTCCCAACTGTTTATGCTCTTGTCATGAAAACCTAATACCTTTTCTCTATCATTTTACCAACCTCACAAATGAAATATACATGTCTTTCTTATATTTATTTATTTATTTATTCATTGCAACTCAGTTCCTCAGGAAGCCTTCTCTGATACTTCAGACTCTATTAGAACTTCATGTTATGAGCCGGGCGTGGTGGCGCGCGCTTGTAATCCCAGTACTTTGGGAGGCGGAGACTGGAGGATCCGGGTTCGCGGCCAGCCTCAGCTCTCTCTCTCTCTCTCTCTCTCTCTCTCTCCTTAGTGAGGCCCTCTGCAACTTCGTGAGACCTGGTTTCAAAACAAAGCATAAAAAATGGGGGCAGGGGCGTAGCGCGGAGGTAGAACGCCCCTGCGTTCAATACCCGGTACCGCAAAAAAAAGAAAAAAAGAACTTCATGTTATGAACTGTTATGAACTGCTTCCTGTTTTTAAATTCAGATTATTTATTTATTTATTTATTTATTTATTTATTTATTGTGGTACTGGGGGTTGAACCCAGGGGCATTCTACCTCCAAGATACACCCCCAGCTCTATTTTTTTTTATTCTTTATTTTGAAACAGGGTCTCACTAAGTTGCGGAGGGCCTCACTAAGTAGCTGAGGCTGGCCATGAACCTGTGATCCTCCTATCTCAGTCTCCCAAGTACTGGGATTACAAGCGTACACCACCACGCCCGGCTTGTAGATATTTTCTAACTCAGCATGCTAGGCAGAATAATAACCTCCTAAGCTGTCTGTATCTTAATTGCTAGAACCTGTGACTATGTCATTTTACACAGCAAATGGACATTGCAAATGTGATTTGATTAAGGATGTTGAGATGGGCAGATTCATTGGATGGGCCAAATGTAATCAAAAGAATCCTTAAGGGGAAAGAGTGATACAAGAATCAAAGAAGAGGTGACATGAGAAGAAATTGGAGTGATGCAGCTGTGAGCCAAGTAATGCCCATGGCCTCTAGAAGGTGGAAAATGTAAGGAATACATTATCCTCTAAAGATTCCAAAAGAATGCACCTCTGTCAACACATTGAGTTTAGAACTGAGACCCATTGCAGACTTCTACCTCCAGAGTTGTGAGATAATAGATTTCTGTTGTTTTAAACCACAAAGGGTCTGGCAATTTGTTACAGTGACAGTAGGTAATGAATGCATTCACCAATTTGATAACATCATTCTTCTGCCTAATATCCATCAGAGACATGTATTCTTCTCAAAATAAATTCCTAGAGTCTTAACATGAAATATACCATTACAAAGTGGCTCTCATTAATCACACCAGCCTTGCTTTGATCACATACTAGTAAGAGTAGTATAACTCCCATATACACTACTTTCAGTTCTCTAAATACATGAAGATTTTTCTCTGACACCTCTTAGTATTTGGGAAGATATTCATGCCATTGAGAACCTGGAAGCTTAGACTTTTCTAACCTTGCGGCACATTCTCTCTGATAAATATTTTCTGTGAGTGGAACATTTCAGAGTTTGCATAAATTAAGGCCCCAAATGATCATATTAGTTTCTTGGGGGGAAAAATGAACCTTTGGAAAATTCCAAAAAGAAGAAGCTAATTTAAAATTCTTTTGATTAAGGAAATGGGTGTGGTGATAGGAGTTTAAAAAAAGAGTAAATTGCAGGTGTTAGTTTCCTAAAGTAATTGCCTTTGCTCAAGGATTAAGCATGCATGGTGCTGGCTTCTCATGTTTTATCTGTGCTTTGTCATCACCAATTTGAATACTGCTTTTATGAAAAGAATTTAATCTTCGGTAAAATTTATTGAATGGAGCAGAACCCTATGGTTTCCCATTAGATAACTTACCAACCAAATATTATTAAAAATATTCCTTGGGCATCTGATTCATTATAATTATTCTGTTATGATGAAATTTAACAATGCTATTTTAATTATGTATGCTAGATAATATAACACGAATAAGTTTACTGAGAAACCTTCCTATACATATTTCAATTATATACCTAGATCTGTAGTGTGATATTTTAACCCAAGATACTTCATGTATTTTAGTCATCATTCAATAAAAGCATAGTGAAGTTGTATATTCCTCATGGTAAGGAAGTTCAGTGATAGTTTTGAAGCTTCTATAACAATTATCTAAGAACTTCTGAGTATAGGTTACTAGTACACCAAAACACCAACATTTATTAAGAAAAATAGTAATTATAAGCATTTGCACATAACCTAGTATAACTAGCCTATTCAGACTAATACAGCCATATAAATATGAACACATAGATGTAGAGGGACACAGATATATAATTAATTTTAAGTGATTGTAAAAGTTACATACAATCTCTAATCTGGATAGATAGTTGGATTAAATAGCATGAGAGTCATCTTTATTGTATTATCTTCGTGATGCATTGAGTACATGACACAAATTTCATAATTCATTATATTGGGGGTTTTGCATTGACTGATAAGTCCCTAATTGCACATGGTGTAATTATGATACATCATTTGGGATAAATATATAAATAAATTATTAACAGTAATTTTAGAGATTGAATTTATTTAGCTCACTATATAATTTATAATAGCTCACTGCAGCTATTTAATCCTGTGCTTTTAATGGTGGATAAGAATAAGGACAAATGTCTAGATAATATTAAGTAACATTTCTACTAGTTTGAATAAATGACCATTGCTGCTCACAATACCATATTTCCTTCATATTTATATAAATTAAATGCAACTCTTTATAATTATTGAGTATATTATGAGGGTTCTGTCATGTTTTTTGAAAGAAAAATGCTATTCAAAACTTAGCTGTTAATTTTTTCCGATAATCTTCAACTAATCAAGAATAATTTTCCACATTCTAATTTTCTTTTTTTTTTTTTGCGGTACCGGGGATTGAACCCAGGGGCTTTCTACCTCTGAGCTACACCCCCGACCCTATTTTTTTATCCTTTATTTTGAAACCGGGTCTCACAAAGTTGCGGAGGGCCTCACTAAGTAGCTGAGGCTGGCTGTGAACCTGGATCCTCGGGTCTCCGCCTCCCAAGTACTGGAATTACAAGCGTGTGCCACCATGCCCGGCACATTCTAATTTTCTTTAACCCAATAATGAATACTTTTAAAGAAGACAAACTTCAAAGAGCTCTTTTTATATAAAGCCTAGTAAGAGAGAGAATGTGGAGGTTATTAAATAATATATGATTGTTCAAAATTTTTTGGTATTTTCTAGTAAGTTAATAGAGGCAGGAATAGAAGAAAGGTATATTTTACTGCTTCCACACATTTAAGCTTATTTTTTTCAAAAACAATTATTTTTTTATGGTTCCCAGTTTGGGATTTTCTTTATCATAGTCTATCTTTCCAATGTAGTGAATTTTTCTTTCAAAACTTGGAATAATCCCGTCTCAGTTATCTGGTGCTTCAAGTTCGGCATCTTATGCTTTGATTTTTAAAATAGACTCCTTGGATGAAGTACACACCTCTAATGCAGTAGATCTGATTTGTTTTGAAAATAGGTTTTGGGGAAAGTGATGGGCTCCCCTCCTCCCCTGTAGGTTCAGAGCATAGCTCCAGTGCCAGTGTGGGTATTGGGATTAACCCCCAGGCCCAGTGCAGCTTTTGTATTTACTCCTAATACATAAATTTTTGGCCTGGTCTCAGAATTTTATTTATTTGCTTGGTTTTGTGAAGAGTTCTTAATTTTTTCATTAATTTCTGAAACCAAGAAAAAATATTGAAAGCATGTTTTATAGTACAGTTATTTTTGCTTCCCCCTTTTGTTGCATATAAAGTGTGAAACATGATGTTTTGATATTATGTACAGAGTGAAAATGATTAATGTAGTCAAGCAAACTAACATGTCCATCTTCTCAAATAGTTGCCTTTGTGTATGTGTGTAATAGTTGCCTTGGGGGGTGTAAAAGCACCAGAAATCTGTTCTCTTAGGGAATTTCCAGTATGTAATTAAATGTGAACTGTAGTCATCATGTTGTACATTAGCTCTTCACACTTATTCTTGTGTATCCTTTGAACAATTCTCACCATTACCCACCTTGTAACCACCATCCTATACTTCTATGTATTTTGACATTTTAATGTTCTGTATAGTTACATATTACAATCTAAGTGTCCAGGAAAATGTGTACCAGATGAATGTACAACTGATTACTTGGCATTATAGTTGTATGGGATTTGGAGAGTTGCTGTTTTTTTTTTTTTTTACTTACTATTGTTAAATTGTCCCATTGGCTAGCTGAGCTCACTTTATCCAGTTTACACAAATTGTTATTAGACACATTTTATGTGCTAGGCTTTTGTGCAAAACAGAAAGGCATTCATTCAAGATTGGCCCTTGTCTGGTGTGTGGGTACTTGAATGGTAAACAGTTTCCTACAGTGATAGAAAACTTTACATAAATGAAATATTGGCTCAGAATGCTTAGACTGTGTAACAATGTGGTTTATACTGAACACCTCCTTTTCCTTCTGGGAGTCCAGAATTTTGCTATAGGTCAGGCAGAGAGTGCTTATACGACCCACACCCAGTAAAAACCTTGGACATTGAATTTCTAAAGAGCTTCCCTGGTAGACAACACTTCACATATGTTGCCACAATTCCATGCAGGAGTAAAAAGGCATGTCCTGAGTGATTCCTCACGGAGAGGACTCTGGAATCTTGTACCTAGTTTCTTCTTTATTTCCCCCGTGCACCTTTTGCAATTGCTGATTTAGCTTTGTATCTTTTCACCAGAATAAACCATAGCCACAAATACAACTATGTACTGATTCCTGTGAGCTCTCCTTGTGATTCCTGGAACCTGGGGGTGGCCTTGGAAATTCCTGACAGAGCTGCATCAATTGAGAACAAATTGAAGAAGTTGAGTAAGACAGTCATTGCTTTTTTAAAAAATATACTTTTATTGGTGCATTGTAACCATACATCATATCGAGGTTTAGTGTGATAGAAACATATATGCACAGAGCATCCGGTGCATTTCCCTCCAGATACCACTCTGCTTCCTTCCCTTCCCCATTCATTATATTGAATTTGGTATTGATAGCTTCACAAATGTACATAGGATTGTTTGAACTATTTCCTTCATCAACTCTCCGCCATTTCCACCTGACTACCCTTCACAAGTTCCCTTCCACTCTTCTATTGGTTTCTCTCATTATTTGAAGTCTCTTTTGTTTCCCAGTTTCTTTCTATCTTCCACATATGAGAGAAAACTTATGACCCATTACTTTCTGAGATTGACTAATCTCACCATAATATTCTCTAGTTCCATTATATTTCTGCAAATGACACAATTTCTTCTTTATGTCTGAGTAAAATTCCATAGTATGTATATACCACAGTTTTATAACTCATTCATCTGTTGACAGACCCCAGGGCTGGTTCTGTAGTTTGGCTATTGTGAATTGTGCTGCTATAAACATGGATAGGCATGTATCAGTATAATATTCTGACTTCAATTCCTTTGGAAAGATAACCAGGAATGGTATAGCTGGGTATCATGGAGCTTCCATACCCAATGTTCTGAGGAACTGATTTCCATAGTAGTTGTACTAATTTTCAATCCCATCATCAGTGTATAAGATATTTCCCAACATCCTTGTCAGGATTTATTATTGTTTGTGTTCTTGACGATTGCCATTCTAACTGGAATTAGATGTAATCTCACTGTAGTTTTGATTTGCATTTCTCTGATTGCTAATGATGTTGAGCATTTTTTTCATGTATCTATTGGCCATTTGTACTTCCTCCTTTGAGAAATATCTGTTCAGTTCGATTGTCCATTTTTTATTGGAGTTTTTTTAGTGTTAAACTTTTTAAGTTCTTTGTATATTCTAGATATTAATTAGTTCTCTATCAAAGGAATAGCTGGCAAAGATTTTTCTCTCATTCTGTAGGCTCTTGATGGTTTCCTTTGCTGCAAAGAAGCTCTTTAATCTCATGCCATCTCACCTATTGATCCTCTTTTTTATTTCCTGAACTTTGGGTGTCTTATTGAGGAAGTCTCTACAAGTGCCTTTATGTTGGAGAGTTGATTCTATGGACTCTTCTAGTAATTGCAGAGTCTCTGGTCTGATTTCTAGGTCTTTGATCCATCTTGGTTTGACTCTTGTGCAAGATGAGAAATTGGGGTCTAATTCTAATCTTCTACATATAAATTACCAGTTTTTCCACTACCAGTTGTTGAAAAAGCTATCTTTTCTTCAGTGTATGTTTTTTGACACCTTTGTGAAAAATCAACTGGCTATAAGTGTGAGGATTTGTTTCTGTGTCTTCTGTTCTGCTAATCTATATGTCTTTGTGCCAATACCATGCTGTTTTACTTTTTTATTATAGCTCTGTAGCATAATTTGAAAGCAGGAATTGTGATGCCTCTAGCATGGTTCTTATTGCTGAGAATTCCTTTGGATATTCTAGACCTTTTGTTTTTCCATATGAATTTTAGGAGTGTTTCTGTGAAGATTGACATTGATATTTTTAATAGGGAGTACATTGAATTTGTATATGGCTTTCATTGCTTTTGATGAACTGATAGTCTTGGAGATGGAGGAGAAAATAAGGAGATATTAGGCCTTCAAATAGATAATTTCAATATAACTTCATAAGGAAAGGACTATGCAGAATGCTATGAAAACCATGAGAAGGGACATTGTTCTAGAGTTCGGGGCAGGTTTTGAAAATGAGAAAGACTTTGACAGAAAAGAAAGGTAGGCAATACATACTGAACAGGGGGCCCTGAGTATATAATTAAGATAATAATCATAATAGAATGGCCACAAGAACAGTAGTGCACAGTGCTTACTAAGTGCTAAGAAATGTATCAAGACATTAAGGCTGATTTAATCCCTCATACCAATTCTGAAAAGTAGGTGATATGATATTATGTTTTAAAAAATGAGGAATTTCAGCACAGAGAGATTAAGTGTACATATACATGTATTCATATAGCTGGTGTACAGAGCACTGGCAGTCTGGCACTTTGTGTTAGCTTCTTAAAGAAGAGAAGCAAGAAATACATTTGTTTAGTATATTTTATTTTTACTTTTCAATTCTAAATTTCTCTGTGTGTGTGTGTGTGTGTGTGTGTGTGTGTTGTGTGTGTGTGTGTGTGTGTGTGTGGCACTGGGGATTGAATCCAGAGGCATTCTGCCTCTGAGGTACACCCAGTCCTATTTTATTTTTCTTTTGATATAGGGTCTCACCAAGTTGTAGAGGACCTTGCTAAATTGCTGAGGCTGGCTGCAAACCTGTGATTCTCCTGTCTCAGCCTTCCAAGTACTAGGATTACAGGTATGCACAGCACATCCAGCTTAAAATTATTACTTAGAAAAAGCTTTTAAATTCATAATACATATGAGATAAGATTTCCAGAATAAAATATACTTTTTTATCTCGATGGGAAAATTAGACATGGAAACATAAAAATAACAGAAATTAACATAAAATACTTTTAAATATGTAAAACTGTCCAAAAAGCAATATAGATATTAAGCATTATTTCATTTGTGCATAAGTAGGCCCAAATATATGCTCAGATTATCTAGATCAATGATAAAGCTGTGGTAGTATATCAATGAGTAATTGCTTTATTTATTAAGATCTAATCACCCCTTGGATAATCAAGTTTGTCATTTCCTTCTATTACATCTGCCTTAATATTTTCAGGATGAATGACTTGTTTTCTATCTTTTTTTATGTGTGTTCATATGCCTTCATACTTGTCATATTTGAAGTGAATATAACATTTCTTTGTCTTTAAGAAATATTTTCTACTTGATACATACGTTTTTGATAAAATTAAGTAAATTTGTTACTTTTTAGATAAAATTAAGTAAATTTGTTACTTTTTGGCCTTTTTTCTCCTTTAACACTGTAATGAGGTTTTGAGATATAAATGAAAAATTAAAACAAGCTATCAGTGTAGTGTTTCAACATTCTCTTTGGCTAATTTTCTGACTGCAATATAATCATGAATAGTATTCATTTCTAATGGCCCTGGTAAAGCAAGATTTTCACGTGGTCTGATACATATGTATAAAGAAATGACACTTTGATAGATAATGAAAGTCAGAGTCTATATTTGAGCACAGTGATGAAAGTCATATATTAATGGAGTGATTTTTAGAAAAATTACCCAAAGAAAAATTTAAATTATGAATTTCAGGGAAATAATGGTGTTCATCATATTTGGACAGCATTTAGTACAAAGCTCAATATAAATTATATACTTAGTCACACGGTATGCCACTTAGGTTTTAGTTATGTTTTTCATTTCTAGAATTACCATTTGATTTAAATTTCCAGCTCGCTAAAGTTCTCTCCCTGGCTATCTAACTATGCGATTATACTCACCATATTTATTTTAATGTACATGTGATAACTCCAATATCTATTTCTACCATGGGTTTGTTTCTGTTCATTGTCTTTTGCTGGTTTTGACACATTTGCATTTTTCTTGGTATGCCTATTAATTGTTTAGTGAAACATTGCTAATTGTGTGTGAAAAGTTGTAGGGGGGGTCACATGCGTCTCTACATATTGCTTTCTTTCTCCTGGGAGAATTCACTTTTGCTTCTTACAGTAAGAAGGTATAGATTATATTAGTTCAATTCAGTTAGGGATGGGGCTTGTTCATAATTGCAATTCAGTCTAAGTGAAAGCCAATTTATTTTGGGTTTGCCCGTGAAATAAACATGTGTACGTGGTCAGGTGTGTGTGTATATATACAAACATATACACAAGTACAAATATAAGCGTATATGACATATGACCTTATTTAGCTAAGTAGAATTGACATCAAATCAGCATTCACAGTTCCCAAACAGGATATTTATCAGACCCCCTTCTCCTTGATGCCCCGTATCCTAATTTCAGGCTCCTCCAGCCCCACAAGAAGCTCTGTTCTATTTCTTAACCCCTTAACCCTTTTCTTGTCAATTTGCAAATGCTTTAAGAGGAAAAGCAGTAATGAATATTGGGCTCAGTCCTCTGTATTTCCTTCTGTCTGGGGTCATGACCTCTTACGATCCTCTCTCGTTCTCCAGTGCTATCACAGTGATGCACTCTGGATTTTGGACAGTTTTCCACTTCTTGTCACCAGGAGACTTAGTCTGCAACAGGATTTTCTGTAGAAAGCTCAGTGCATTCCTGAAGATGTCAAATGTAAAGCATGTTGAAGTACGTTACTCTCTGTAGAGTTTTAGATAACCAACTTCAGGATTCTTTAATATTATATATAAAAATACTTCCAACTGTATTACAAATAGCAGCATTTTAGCCTGGGAGTGAATAATCTAATGTGCTTAAAAGACAAGACATATAATGAATAATTTGGTTTAGTAGGTGGCTAGACCTGGGTTTTCCAGTGCAGAGCATAATCTAGATATTTGATTTTATAATACCATGTTTGATTCAAAGAGTTAAGTAACTGCATAACATATACCTCAGGTTCTATGCTTACCTCTTAGAATCAAGTTTCCAGAGAATTCCTACAGTGGCTCATATCAGAACTTAAGTTTTTTCATTTATATCATTGCAATCATTTTTGTTTCTGTCTTGAAATAAATAAGTTGATAACAGGTAAAAGGTTTGAATATGAGTGATAGTAAAAGTAATGACAACAGACATAAAGAATCTCAATGTGTAAGTATTCTTGCTCTTTACTGTCTCAGTTTAAGTTCACTTATAAAAATGTCATTTCCTTCAGTTCCTGACGAGAAACTTGTCCTTCAATAAATTAGAGGAAATGCCATTTTATTACTCCACATAGCTCAACACTATGAATTACTACAAATGCACATTAATAAAGCATTTCCCCAGGAGCCTATTTCACATAGCTTTGCAAACAAATGAGAAAGGCACACAAGAGGAATTAGATGCTTAATCATTTAGTAGCAGTCCTAACTTACAGCTTTGACACAATACTTTTAGTGAAACAATGAAGTGATTGATTCAAGAAAATAGAGTACAAATTACACACTTGAAACTATTTAGTTCCAAAATTTCAAATGTGAATTATTATTAACCATTGGCAATGGACATTCATTTAAGAATTGATACCTTTTGTAGACAGTTTGTGCAAATCTGTTTTACAAGAAAATTTTCCTTCTCATTCCCAACCCCTAATCATAACCATTAATTAATATTCAGAGGTCAACTACAGGAGAAAGGATTGGGGTGAACCTTGACTCTGAATCCATCAGTGTATACACATACTAAAAAGTTTTACTCCTAATTTGGAAGCTGTTCTAATGCCTGAAAAGTCAAGTAGGATAACTTTCACTTGTGACATATGCAGTAACTGAAATGTTCTATGTGAAAAATTTGTTGAAGTAACATCTGTCTGTGACATGGAATCCCTTTATAAATGAATGACTTATTATCATTATTTTTTATTTCACCATGGTGATCATCATATGTCAAGCTCAAGGATGAAAATATGAGATTATATGTAAATTTTCATGTATTATTTGCATTTGCATTTACTCATATAATAGACAAATCTTAAAGCATGTATTCTTATTAAAACAAAAATTTATTTTGTTTTTCTCTAAGTATTGTCTGTCAGTTTTAGGGCACGGAATTTTGTATAGGCACACAAATGAATTTGATGTATTTGAGCATTGATCACTTGACCATGCTTTACATCCTATTCTTCACATGTGTTCCTGTTTATGCAGATAAGAAAAAGTATGGACTGGTTAGACCAAGAAATATAGAAATAGATGCTAGCCCCCAAGAATCTCTATACTCAAAAAAGACAGAAAAATATGCATTTTTGAATAGGGTAATAGTCATTATTATTGGAATTATGTTTACTAAGATATATAGAATACTCACGAAGTGCCAGTCAGTTGTAAGTGCTTAGAGTTCCTGACATCTTACTTTATACAGCTTCGTGTAAAGCAGAAAACATAATGAAGAGGGCTCTGCAGGGAGGAAAGGGCACATGTTGAACAGCAAGTCTGGGAAAAAATATCTGCGGTCTTGTCCCAATATGCTTGAGAATGCGTGACTCCAAGTAATGGTCCCTTGCCATGTGAGCCATTACTGTTCATACTTTTGAAACATTATTTTATTTATGCAATACATTACTGTTTAAATATGTAACTTGACCTTATACATGTTAAAGTGCATTCCCTCGCCATGGTAAACATGTTCTTATTTGCACACGTTGAATATAAGAGGCGACACCTGCCACTGCTTGAGCTCCCAGTCTCTTCTTCTGCTTGGAAATGCCCTGAGTGTATTTAAGTAATTATTCAGATGCTTTTCAGCCATAATAACACAGAGTAAATAATGAATAGAAACAAACATTTTGCGTGTTAGGCACCACGAGAAATACAAAAATCAGTACGATGTGTTTTTTGTCCTCTGGAACCTTAGAACATAAATTAAATATTAACCACAGTTAAATTTAAATGGAATGGTGTAAAGTACAGGCAAAGAGAACAGAAAAGATGGAGATTTGAGGAAGGAACATTTCCCTCTTACAGAACCTCTGCTCTCAGAACACAGAAAGATACACTGAATTTCAAGGACCTCTAAAAATATCTATCCTCACGGAGCTGTGGAAGAGCATGAACCCCTGTCTTCCTTCATGTGTCAATGGACCCTTCAGTACTGCTTGGCTTCTTTTACCCTGAATGCACATACAAG
>PVJS01042725.1:0-17375 GCA_004027185.1 Glis glis
AAAAAAAAAAATGACTACAATAATGAATAATTATGACCTGAATAATGGCAAACTATGAACCAATAATGGTAAATTATGACTACAATAATGGAAAACTATGATTTCAATATGGTAAACTATTTCCCAATATTGGTAAGTTATGACTACAATAAAGGAATTCTATGACCGAAATAACAGTAAACTATAACCAAATAATAGTGAACTATGACCCAATAATGGTAAACTATGACTACAATAAAGGTTAACTATGTCCTCAATAATGCCAAACGATGTCTCAATATTGGTAAATTATGGCTATAAAAATGAGAGACTGTAATTGAAATAATAATAATCTATGCCCCAATAATGGAAAACACTGATGCAGTTATGGTAAACTATGACCCAATAATGGTAAACTATGACCCGGTAATGGTAAACTATGACCCAATAATGGTAAACTATGACAGTAATAATAGTAAACTAGGAACCAATACTGGTAAACTGGGCCCCAATAAAGGTAAACTATATACCAATAATGGTAAACTAAGACTACAATAAAGGATAACTATGACATCAATAATGGTAAACTATGATCAAAGAATGTTAAACTGTGCCCCAATAATGGTAAATATGACTACAATACTAGAAAACTATCATCTCAATAACGTCAAACTATGATTCAATAATGGTAAACTATGACAATAATAATGGTCAAGTATGACCTCAATAATATCTATTACCAAATAATGGTAAACTATGACTACAATAATGAATAATTATGACCTCAATAATAGTAAACTGTGACCCAATAATGCTAAACTCTGACTTCAATAATAGAAAACTATGACTACAGGCTGGGTGTGGTGCCACATGCTTTTAATCCCAGTAATTGGGAAATTGAGACCTGAGAATCTGGGATTGCAGCCAGTCTCAGGTATTTAGTGAGGTCCTCTGTCGAGGGCTGAGGCCTGTCTTAGAGGCATACTGAGATTATCATCTTGGACCAGCCCAGTTTGGATACATGGTATTTGGCTGGGTGGGATCTGTCTGCAAATGGACACATTCTAAGGGACCTGGTGTAATCTTCAAGGTGCTGTCTTTGATGTCGTCTCCACCCAGTAATGGTTAATCTCTCCTTCCCCTAAGTTTGTCACATGTTTGCCTCACTGACCATCTTTACTGTAACCTGAGATAATTGCTGATTTCTGTGTTTGACTAATCCTTACTGTAACCTGTGATAATTGCTGATTTCTGTGTTTGATTAACTTTTAAAGTTCCTATAAAAATAAGGCCCTGGCTATAGAAGGCCAGGAGAATTTGCCATCTCTATCTCCTCCCCGATCCCCCAATTATTAAATGCAATTATTTTGCAAATTACCATATCAGACTTCGTGTTGTTTCGTGAGAGAAGACCATTGTTAGGAAGCTGCCTGGTGCAGCAACCGTCTGTGGCAGGAACCACAGACTTCAGGAAGCTGTCTGGGCAGCGACCGTCTGTGGCTGGAACCATAGACATTTTGTCAGGAAGCTGCTTGGTGCAGCGACCGTCTGTGGCAGGAACCACAGACTATTTGTCAGGAAGCTGCAGGGAGCAGCGACCTTCCGTGGCAGGAACCACGGAGTAGATCGTCCGCCGGAGTTACCGCAATAAGTGGCGCCCATCACGTAAGGCTCTTGGATCGGGACTGGAAGCCTCAGAGTTTCTGTGAAACCCCAGAGTTTCAGTAAGTCACTCGCACCCCTTTAACCGCCAGGTCGTGACTGGTTTGAAAGGGATATATTTATTTTTTTCAGGTCGGGTAACATGGGGAATATTTCATCTGATATGTCACATCAATGTAATTTGCTTTGCTGTTTGCTTAAGCAGGGGGGAGCTTCTGTCAAGCAGCAGGATATAAAAAAAATTATTGGATTGGATTGTACAAGCCTGCCCTTGGTTCCCTGAGGAGGGAATATTAGATCCTGAGGTATGGGATTGGGTAGGTCAAACTTTAAAACAATATCAACATCAGGGAATGAAAGTACCAGCAACCATCTTCTCTACTTGGGCTCTCATTAAAGCTTGTTTAGAACCTCTCCACGAGACCCAAGCTTTCCCTGTCATTAATAAAGAGTCCCCCCAAGAGAAGACGCACCAGGCCGCCGCCCAGCCTTCAGCGCCTCCTGAGTCAACTATGGGAAAAAAAATGAGAGTAAAAATAGCAATACTTTTTTTCCTCCACCAGCTCAGTGGTCTTCTAATAATCCTTTTAAGAATAATTCGCATTCTGGTACTCCATTATATGCAGCTTTAAAAAAGGGATTGAATGCAGGACAAGGTGATGGAGATCCTATTTTCCAACAAATCATGTCCATCTATCCTGTTATACAGACTCCTGATCCTAATAATCCACAACAATTAGTAAGGGAACACCATCCCTTTGACTTCAAATTATTAAAAGTTCTTAGAGATAGTTGTAGAGAAAATGGAATTCAAGCCCCATTTACCTGGGCAATCTTGGATAGCTTTCGAGAAGTTATGTTAACCCCTCTGGACTGGCAGACGCTTGCTAAAGCTGCTCTTTCTGGAGGAGGATATTTACAATGGAAAACAGCCTGGGGGGATTTTTGTCAAGAAATAGTACTATGTAATCGTGCTACAAATCCTCCTGTTCTTATTGACCTTGCTATGTTAACTGGAACGGGACCATATGAAAGTGTAGATGCCCAAACTGCATTGCCTCAACAAGCTTATGAGCAAACCTCTCTGGCTGCCTGGAGAGCCTGGCAGTCCTTGATGGAGCCAGGTGAGCCCGTTCAGTCCTTTACTAAACTCATGAAAGGACCTGCGGAACCTTTTACAGACTTTTTAGATCGGTTAACTAAAGTTGTTAAGCATCAGGTTCTCCATGCTCAAGCCGCAGACATATTAATCAAACAACTGGCTTTTGACAATGCAAATCAGGATGTTAAGAGTGCCCTTTCCTCAGTGAAAGGTAAATCCTTGTCTGATTATATACGAGTCACCCAAACGATTGGTATGGAGCAGCACAAACAGTCTGTTTTTGCTGCGGCCTTGGGTAAGGTATTAAAACAACATGTCAAGCCTAAAATTCAATGTTTTAAATGCAAAAAATACGGACATACCCAGAAATATTGCCCTTCTGTTAATTCCCTCATGTTAACTCTCTGTCAGAGCCACCCGGAATTTGTCCTCGGTGTAAATGGGGAAAACATTGGGCATGGTAGTGCCACTTTTGGTTTGATAATCAAGGCAATCCCCTTTGGGGAAACAGGAAGATGGGCCACTCCTGGGCCATAGTCAAAGAACAGGGAGCCTTTCCAGTGAGCGATGGTCAACCACATCGCTCAATTCAGCAGTTGCTGGAAGCACAGGATTAGATCTTCCAGTCAGTAGAGATATTACTATTACTCCAGACATGGGCCTTCAAAGCATGCCAACTGGAATCATTGGCCCCGTCCCTCCAGGGGCAATAGGCCTCATCATAGGACAAAGTGGATCAACCACAAAGGGTGTTACTGTTTTCCCCAAGGTCATAGACTCTAATTACACTGGGGAAATCCAAGTTATGTTAAAAACCAATGGATATCTGATAAGAAGGAAGGGAGAATTTATTGCCCAACTTTTAATAATTCCTTATATACCTTCTGAAAAACAATTAGAGATAAATCACCTTCAGGGAGAACAAGGTTTCGAAAGCACTGATCATCAGGTTTTTTGGTCTCAAAGGGTAAAAAATTCGAAACCTATGCTCACATTATTTGTAAATAATAAGACTTTTTCAGGATTAATTGATACAGGAGCAGACATAATGATTATTTCTTTATCTGCTTGGCCTGAAAAATGGCCTAAGCAACAAACAGAGGCAAGTCTTACTGGACTTGGTAGTCCAGACACATTATATCAGAGCTCACAGGTGCTGGCCTGGAGAGATCATGAAGGGAATGCAGGGTTTGTTACATCTTATATCACCAAGATACCTGTTAACATTTGGGGAAGAGATATACTCAGTCAGTTGCATCTGACTATTAGCACTTCATCTACTAAATTCCAACTTCCTCAAAGTTTGGGAAAATCAGAGCAAGGTATTGATGAGCCCATTGATCTTATGAGCAATAATATGTGTCATGGTCTAAGGTATCACCCTTTAGAATAACGGCCACTGTCTATCATAATCAGGTTAATAATCATGCTATTCCAATTACATGGCTTACAGACAAACCTGTTTGGGTAGCACAGTGGCTGATAACTGGAAAGAAATTAAAAATTATACAATGTTTAGTACAAGAGCAATTAGATGCTGGACATATAGAACCTTCTAATAGTCCATGGAACGCGCCTATATTTGCTATACCAAAAAAGTCTGGTAAATGGCGGTTGTTGCAAGACCTCCGAGAGGTCAATAAAGTGATGCAGCCTATGGGTCCATTACAACCTGGACTTCCTTCCCTGTCTGCTATACCTTTAAATTGGCCTTTGGTGGTCTTAGACCTTAAAGATTGTTTTTTTACTATACCTCTAGCTCCACAGGACAAAGAAAAATTTGCATTTTCTGTCCCTACAATAAACAATAAAGAACCTATTAAGAGATATCAATGGAAGTTTCTTCTTCAAGGTACGATGAATAGCCCAACTATGTGCCAGCATTATGTGGCACAAGCTATTCAACTCATTTGAAATCAGTTTTGTAATTTATATATTGTCCACTACATGGATGATATACTCGTAGCTGGACCTTCCACTCGAGAACTTCACTTAGGCTTAGTTCAATTAATAAACTCCCTACAAAAATAGGGATTACAAGTTGCACCAGAGAAAATCCAAAAGGGATTTTGGATTTTCAATACTTAGGACATGTAATTCAACAGAAGACTATTCAGCCTCAAAAACCAAAATTTAATGTAAAATCGTTAAATACTTTAAATGATTTTCAAAAAATTTTAGGGGACATAAATTGGGTCAGGCCTTATCTAAAAATAACTACCAATTAATTAAATCCTTTATTTGATATCCTACAGGTTGATCCTGATCCTTCTTCATCACGTTCACTTACCCCTATGGCTCAACAAGCTCTTTCTCTAATAGAACAATCTCTTCTTAATTTACAGGTCTCTCGTGTGAACTATGATCTCCCAGTAACTATCATAGTAAACTATGATGACGATAATAGATGAATATGACCTTGAGAATGATAAACTATGACCTAATAGTGGAAAGCTATGCCCAAATAAGGGTTAACTAGGTCCCAATAATGGTAAAGTATGACTACAATAATAGATAACTATGACCTCAATAATAGTAAACTATGACCCAATAGTGGTAAACTGTGCCACAATAATGGTAAAGTATGACAACAATGATGGAAAACTATGACCTCAATAAGGCAAACTATTACTTAATAATGGTAAACTATGACCCAATAATAGTAAACTATGACTACAATAATAGATAACTATGATATCAATAATGGTAAACTATGGGAAAATAGTGGTAAACTGTGCCACAATTTTGGTAAACTGAGACTACAATAATGGAAAACTCTGACCTCAATAATGGCAAACTATTACTTAATAATGGTAAACTATGACCCAATAATAATAAACTATGACTATAATAATGGAAAACTATGACCTAAATAATGGTAAACTCTGATCTGATTGCAATAAACTATGATTATGATAATGGAAGACTATAGCCAGGCGTGGTGGTGCATGCTTGTAATCCCACTACTTGGGAGCTTGGGACCAGAGGATCCATGGTCGCAGCTAGCCTCGGCTACATAGTGAGGCGCTCCACAATGAGTGAGACCCTGTTTCAGAATAAAGAATAAAAAAAGGGCTGAGGATGTACCTCGGAGGTAAAATGCCCATGGGTTTGATCCCCAGTACCACAAAATAAAAACTAATAATGGAAGACTATGACTGAAGTGATAGTAAAATATGCCCTAATAGTGGTAAACTGTGACCAAATAATTGTAAACTATGACTGCAATAATGGATAACTATGACCTCAATAATGGTAAACTGTGACCCAATAATGGTAAATTATGACTACAATAATGGGTAACTATGACCTGAATAATGGGAAACTATGATGCAATAATGACAAACTATGACCAAATATGATCAACTATGACTACAATAATGGAAAACTATGACCTCAATAATGGTAACTATTTCCCAATATTGGTAAATGATGACTACAATAATGGAAGATTATGTCTGAAATAATAGAAAACTGTGTCCCAATAATGGTAAACTGTGACCAGTAATGGTACACTATGATGACAATAATGCAAAACCATGATCTCAATAATGGCAAACTATGACCAATAGTGGTAAACTGTGCCCCAATAATGGTAAACAATAACTACAATAATGGATAAAGAAGACCATAATAATGGGAAACTTTGACCCAATAGTGGTAAACATTGCCACAATAATGGTGAACTATGATTCCATTAATGGAAAAGTATGACCTCAATAATGGCAAACTATGACCCAATAATGGTAAGCTATGACACAATAATGGTAAACTATGACTACAATAATGGAAAACTTTGACCTCAATAATGCAAAATATGACCCAATAATGGTAAACTATGACTGTAATAATGGATATCTATGACCTCAATGATGGTAATCTGTAACTAAATAATGGTAAACTATGACCCAATAATGGTAAACTATGATTAAAATAATAGATAGCTATGATCTCAACAATGGTAAAATGTGACCCAATAATGGTAAACTATTACTAGCATAATAATTAACTATGACCTCATTAATAGTTAACTATGACACAAAAATGGTAAACTCTGACCCAATAATGGTCAACTATGACTACAATAATGGTTATCTATGACTTCAATAATTTTACAGTATGACCCAATAATAGTAATGTTTGACCTGATAACGGAAAACATTGGCTACAATAATGGAAAACTATGACTTCAATAATGGTAACTATGTTCCAATATTGGTAAATTATGACTACAATAATGGAAGATTATGAGTGAAATAATAGTAAACTATGCCACATAATGGTAAACTGTGATACAATAATGGTAAACTATGACGACAATAATGGATAACCATGACCTTAATAAGGACAAACTATGATCCAATAGTTGTAAATTCTGCCCCCAAAATGCTAAACTATTACCCAATAATGGTCAACTATGACTACAATAGTGGTTATCTATGACCCCAATAATTTTATAGTGTGACCCAATAATAATCTATGACCCAATAATTGAAAATTATGACTACAATAATGGAAAACTATGACCTATATAATGGTAACTATCTCCCAATATTGCTGAATTCTGACTACAATAATGGAACATTATTACTGAAATAGTAAACTATGCCACAATAATGGTAAACTATGATGATAATAATGGATAACCATGACCTCAATAATGGCAAACTATGATCAAATAGTGATAAACTGTGCTCCAAAATTCTAAACAATGTCCCAATAATGGTAAACTATGATGACAATAATGGATAACTATGACCTTAATAATGGCAAATGATGACCCAAATGTGATAAACTGTGACTCAATAATGGGAAACTATGATGACAATAATGAATAACTATGACCTCAATAATGGCAAACTATGATCCAATAGTGGTAAACTGCCCCAAAATGCTTAACAATGTCCCAATAATGGTAAACTATGATGACAATAATGGATAACTATGACCTTAATAATGGCAAATGATGACCCAATAGTGATAAACTGTGACCCAATAATGGGAAACTATGATGACAATAATGAATAACTATGATGTCAATAATGGCAAACTATGATCAAATAGTGGTAAACTGTGCCCCAATAATGCTAAACAATGTCCCAATAATGGTAAAATATGACAAAAATAATGGAAAACTATTTATTCAATAATGGTAAATTTTGACACAACAGAGTTAAAAAGTGCCCAAATAATGGTAAATTATGATTACAATAATTAAAACTATGACCTCAATAATGGCAAATTGTGACACAATAATGGCTAACTATGACCCAATAATTATAAACTATGACTACAATAATGGAAATCAATGACATCAATAATACAAACTATGACACAATAATGGTAAAATATGACTACAATATGGATAACTATGACCTCAACAATGGTAAACTATAACCCAACAGTGGTAAACTCTGCCACAATAATGGTGAACTATGACTACAATAATGGAAAACTATGACCTCAATAAAGGCAATCTTGACCCAATAATGGTAAACTATGACCCAATAATTCTAAACTATGATTATAATAATGGAAAATATGATCCCTATAATGCAAATTATGATCCAATAATGGAAAACTATAACCTCAATAATGGCAAACTATGACCTATATTATGGTAGACTATGACCCAATTATGGTAAATTATGACTAAAATAATGGAAAACTATGACCACCATAATGCAAACTATAACCCAATAATGTTAAACTATGACTACAATAATGGACAACTATGACCTCAATGATGGTAATCTGTGACCCAGTAATGGTAAACTATGACCCAATAATGGTAAACTCTGATTACAATAATGGAGAACTATGACCTCAATAATTGTAACTATGTCCAAATATTGGAAAATTAAGACTGCAATAATGGAAGATTATGACTGAAATAATAGTACACCACACCCCAATAATGGTAAACTGTGACCCAGCAATGGTAATCTGTGACAACAATAAAGGATAACTATGACCTCAGTAATGGTAAACTAGTACCCAATTGTTTTAAACTGTACCACAATAAAAGTAAACTATGACTAAATTAATGGAAAAGTATGACCTCAATAATGGCAGTCTATGACCCAATAATGTTAAACTATGACCCGGTAATGGTAAACTGTGACTACAATAGTGGAAAACTATGACCTCTATAATGGAAACTATGACCCAATAATGGTAAACTATAACCTCAATTATGGCAAACTATGACCCAATAATGTTAAACTATGACTACAATAATGGAAAATTATGACCACAATATTGCAAACTATGACTTAATAATGTTAAACTATGACTACAATACTGGAAAACTATCACCTCAATAATGGTAAACTAATGCCCTATAATAGTAAACTCTGACTACACTAATGGATAACTGTGACCTCCATAATGGCAAACTGTGACCCAATAATGATAAATTATGACTATAATAATAGAAAACCATGACTACTATCTGGGCATGGCTGTGCACACTTGTAATTATAGTACTTGGGAGGCTGAGACCTGAGGATCCGAGTTTGTGGCCAGACTCAGCTACTTTAGTGAAGCCCTCTGCACCTTAGAGAGACATGTTTCATAAGAAAGAATAAAAAATACAGCTGACGTGTTGCTTGGAGGTAGAATGCCCCTGGCTTTAATCCCAAGTAGAGAAAAAAAAAAGAAAACTATGACTAAATAATGGATAATTATGACTTCAATATTGGCAAACTATGACCCAATAATGGTAAACTATGACCATTCAAGAATGGTAAAAGATTACTACAATAGTGGTTTGCTATAACCTCAATAATGGCAAACTATGACCCAATAATGGCAAATTATGACTACAATGATGGAAAACTATGATCTCAATTATGGTAAACTATATCCCAATATTTGTAAATTATGACTAAAAGGAATTCTATGGCTGAAATAATCATACATTATGCCCCAATAATGGCAAACTATTACCCAATAATGGAAAACTATGACTACAATATTAGAAACTATGACCTCAATAATGGCAAACTATGACCCAATAATAGTAAAATATGACCCAATAATAGTAAACTGTGACTACAATAATGAAAAACTATGACATCAATAATGGCAAACTGTGACCCACTAATGGCAAACTATGATTACAATAATGGCTATTTATGTCTGCAATAATGGCAAACTATGTCCCAATATTGATAAATTATGACTATAATAGTGGAAGTCTATGATTGAAATAATAGTAAACTATGCCTCAATAATTGTAAACACTTACCCAAATATGGTATACTATGGCTATAATAATGGAAAACTATGACCTCAATAATGGAAAACTATGAACCAATACTGGAATACTGTGGCACAATAATGGTAAAGTATATCACAATAATGGTAAACTATGAGTCCAATAATGGATAACTATGACCCAATAGTGGTAAAAAGTGCCCCAGTAATGGAAAATTATGATTACGATAATGAAAAACTATGACCTCAATAATGTAAACTATGACTCAATAATGGTAAACTATGACTACAATAATGGATTACTATGACCTCACTAATGGTAACCTGTGACCCAATAATTGTAAACTATGACCCAATAATGGCAAAGTATGACAACAATAATGGATAACTATGACCTCAAAATGGCAATTTATGACCCAATAATTGTAAACTATGACCAATAAATTATGCCCATTCAATAATGGCAAATTATGGCTATAATAATGGTTAGCTATAACCTCAATGATGGCAAACTATTACCCAATAATGGTAAATTAAGACTAAAATAATGGAAAACTATGATCTAAATTATTGTGAACTATGTCCCAATATTGGTAAATTGTGACTACAGTAATAGAATTCTATGACTGAAATAATATAAACTATGACCAATAATGGTAAACTATGACTAAAATAATGGTTAGCTATAATGTCAATAATGGCACACTATGACCCAATAATGGTAAATTAAGACTAAAATAATGGAACACTATGATCTCAATTATTGTAAACTATGTCCCAATATTGATAAATTCAGACTACAATAAAGTAATTCTATGAATGAAATGATAGTAAGCATTCAATAATGATAAACTAAAACTATAACAACAGTTAGTTATGACCTCAATAATGGCAAACTCTGATGCAATAATGGTAAACTATGACCAAATAATGGTAAATTATGACTGCAATAATGGTTAAATATGACCTAAATAATGGAAAACTATGATCCAATAATGGTAAACTATGACCCAATAATGATAAAATATGACTAAAATAATGGATATCTATGCCCTCAATAATGGTAAACTGTGACCAAATAATAGTGAATATGACCCAAGAATGATAAAGTATGACTACAATAATGGAAAACTGTGACCTCAAAAATGGTAAACTATGACCCAATAATGGTAAACTGTGATTTTAATAATGGAAGATTATTTGAAGTGTGGTGGTGCATGCTGGGAATTCCAGTACTTGGGATGCTGAGACCGAGGATCCATGTTCGTGGCTAGCCTCAGTTACTTAGTGAGGCCATCCGCAACTTAGTGAGACCCTGTTTCAAAATAAAGAATAAAAAATAGGTCTGGGGGTGTAGCTTGCAGGTAGGATGCCCCAGGGTTCAATCCCCAGTACCGCAAAAAAATAATGATAATAATAAAGGAAGACTATGACTGAAATAATAGTAAATTCTGCCCAATAATGGTAAACTGTTACCCAATAATGGTAAACTATGACCCAATAATGGTAAACTGACTGCAATAATGGAAAACTATGACCTCAATAATGGTAAACTATGTCCCAATATTGGTAAATTATGACAATAATAATGGAAGAATATGACTGAAATAATATTAAACTATGATGCAATAATGGTAAACTGTGACCCAAGAATGGTAAATTATGAGTACAATAATGGATAACTATGACCTCTATAATGGTAAACTGTGACCCAATAATGGTAAATTATGACTACAATAATGGTTAACTATGACCTCAATAATGGCAAACTATGAGCCGGGCATGGTGGCACACACTTGTAATCCCAGTACTTGGGAGGCTGAGACCGGAGGATCCAGTTTTGCGGCCAGCCTCAGCTACTTAGTGAGGCCCTCCACAACATAGTGAGACCCGGTTTCAAAATAAAGAATAAAAAAAAATAGGGTGGGGGTGTAGCTTGGAGGTAGAATGCCCCTGCGTTCAATCCCCAGTGCCAAAAAAAATAATAATGGTGGCAAACTATGACCCACCAATGGTAAACTATGACCCAATAATAATCAACTATGACTACAATAATGGAAAACTATGACCTCAATAATGGTAACTATGTCCAAATATTGGAAAATGAAGACTACAGTAATGGATGATTATGACTGAAATAATAGTAAACTATGCCCCAATAATGATAAACTGTGAACCAGTAATGGTAATCTATGAAAACAATAATGGGTAAACATGACCGCAATAATGGAAAACTATGAGCCAATAGGGGTAAACTGTGTCCCAATAATAGTAAACTGTGACCCAATAATGGAAAACTGTACATGATGGATAACTATGGCCATAAAAATGGTAAACTATGACCCAAAAGTGGTAAGTAATGTAACAATGGTAAACTATGATTGAAATAATGGAAAACTATGACCTCAATAATGGCAAACTATGACCCAATAATGGTAAACTATGACACAATAAAGGTAAACTATGACTAAATAATGGAAAGTTATGACTTCAATACTTGTAAATTGTGTGTCAATATTATTAATTATGACTATAAAATGGGAGGCTATGACTGAAACAATAGTAAACTATGACCCAATAATGGTAAAATGTGATCCAAAAATGGTAAACTATGACTTCAATAATGGATAACTTTGAAATCAATAATGGTAAACTGTGATCCAATAATGGTAAACTATGAGTACAATAATAGTTAACTATGACCTCATTTGGCAAACTATGATCCAATAATGGTAAACTATGACCAAATAATGGTCAATTATGACTACAATGATGGATATCTATGACCTCAATAATGGTAAATTCTGACACCATAATGGCAAACTATGACCCAATAATGGTAAACAGTGACCCGATAATGATGATAACAAAAATGGATAACTATGACCTCAATAATGGCAAAGCATGACCCAATAATGATAAACTATGATGCAATAATGATCAACTATGATTACAATAATGGATAATTATGACTCAATAATGGTAAACTGTGACCCAAAAATGATAAACTATTACCCAATAATGGCAATAATGTAAAAACATGACCTTAGTAATAACTATGTCCAAATATTGGTAACTTATACTATAATAATGGAAGATGATATTTGAAATAATAGTAAACTACTCCCCAATAATGGTAAACTATGACCCATTAATAATATACTATGAAAGACAATAAAGGATAACCATGACCTCAATAATGGCAGGCAGGGACCCAATAGTGGTAAACTGTGCCCCAATAATGGTAAACTATAACTACAATACTGGATAACTATGACCTTAATAATGGTAAACTATGACCCAATAGTGTTAAATAGTGTCCCAAAATGGTAAACTATGACTACATTAATAGAAAACTATGACACAGTAATGGTAAACTATGACCCAATAATAGTAAAATATGACTAAAATAATGGAAAACCATGACATCTATAATGCAAATTATGACCCAATAATGGTAAGCTATCACCTCAATAATCACAAACTATGACTATAATAAAAGATAACTATGACCTCCACAATGGTAAATTATGACCAAATAGTGGTAAAGTGTGCCACAATAATGGTAAACTATGACTACGATAATGGAAATCTATGACCTCATAATGCAATCTATGACCCATTAATGGTAAATTATGATTACAATAATATATAACTATGACCTCAATAATGGTAATCTGTGACCCAATAATGGTAAACTATGATGCAATAATGGTAAACTCTCACTGCAACAATGAATAGCTATGACCTCAATAGTGACACAATAATGATAAACTATGACTATAATAATAGAAAACTAATGACTACAATCTGGGTGTGGTGGCGCAAGCTTGTAATACCAGTACTTGGGAGGTTGAAACCAGAGGATCTGAGTTTGCAGACAGCCTCAGCTACTTAGTGAAGCTCTCCACAACTTATTAAGACCCTGTTTCAAAATAAAGAATAAAATATACAGCTGGGCATGTAGCTCAGAGGTAGAATGCCCCTGGGTTTAATTTCCAGTACCGTAAAAAAAAACTATGACTAAAATAATAAATAATTATGACCTCAATAATGGCAAACTATGACCCAATAATGGTAAACTATGCCCATTTAATAATGGTAAACTACGATTACAATAATGGTTACCTATAACCTCAATAATGGCAAGTTATGAGTTAATAATGGTAATTTATGACTTCAATAATGGAAAACTATAATCTCAATTATGGTAAACTATGTCTCAATATTGGTAAATTATGACAACAATAAAGGAATTCTATGACTGAAATAACAGAAAACTATGACCAAATAATAGTAAACAATGACGGAATAATGGCAAACTATGACTACATTAATGGTTAACTGTGACCTCAATAATGGCAAACAATGACCAAATAATGGTAAACTATGAACCAATAATGGTCAACTATGACTAAAATAATGGATAATATTGACCTCAATAATGGTAAAATGTGACCCAGTAATGGCAAACTGTGACCCACTAATGATAAACTGTGACTACAATAATGGTTAACTATGTCCTCAATAATGGCAAACTATGTTTCAACATAGGTAAATTATGGCTTTAATAATGGAAGACTGTGATTAAATAATTGTAATCTATGCCAAATAATGGAAAACACTGACCAAATTATGGCAAACTATGACTACAATAATGGATAACTATAACCTCAATAATGGCAAAAAATAAACCAATAGTGGAAAAATGTGCCCCAATCATGGTAAAGTATATCCCACTAATGATAAACTATAACTACAATGATGGATAACTATGACAACAATAATAGTAAACTATGACCCAATTGTGGTAAAAAGTGGCCAAGTATTGGTAAAATACGATTACAATAATGGAAAACTATAACCCCAATAATGACAAACTATAAACCAATTATGGTAATGTATGACAAAATAATTGTAAGCTATGACTACAATAGTGGAAAACTATGACCTCAATAATGCAAACTATAACCCAATGATGGCAAACTATGAATACAATAATGGATAACAATGACTACAATAATGGTTAGATATTACCTAAAAAATGGCAAACTATGGCCCAATAATGGTAAAAGATGCATACAATAATTTTAAACTATGATCTCAATTACAGTAAACTATGACCTAATATTGGTAAATTTTGACTATAATAATGGAATTCTATGACTTAAATAGTAGTAAATTATGCCCCATAATTGTAAACTGTGACCCAATAATGGTAAAGTATGACTACAATAATAGATACTTATGACCTCAATAATGGCAAACAATGACCCATGTAATGGCACTATAATCCAATAATGTTAAACTATGACCCAATAATGGGAAACCATGACTACAATAATGGATAACTGTGACCTAGTAATGGTAAACTATTACCCAATAATGATAAACCATGACTAGAATAATGGAAAAGCATGGCATCAATAATAGTAACTATGTCCCAATATTGGTAAATTATGACTATAATAATGAAAGATTATGACTGATATAATAATAAACTATGCCCCAATATGGTAAACTGTGACCAGTAATGGTACACTATGATGACAAAATGCATAACTATGACCTTAATAATGGCAAACTATGACCTATAGTGGTAAATTGTGCCCCAATAATGCTATACAATAATGGAAAATATGATCATAGTAATGGTAAACTTTGACCCAATAGTGGTACACATTGCCCCAATAATGGTAAATTATGATTACAGTAATGGAAAATCTTGACCTCTAAAATGGCAAACTATGACCCAATAATGGTAAATTATGACCCAATAATGGTAAACTATGACTGCAATAATGGATAACTATGACATAAATAATTGTAAACTGTGACCTAATAATGGTAAACTATGACCCAATAATGGTAAACTATGACCCAATAATTGTAAACTATGACCTCAATAATGGAAAACTATGATTTCATTAATGTAAACTATGACCCAATAATGGTAAATGGTAAATGGTAAATCATGGTAAATGGTAAATGGTAAATGGTAAATCATGACAGCAGTAATGGCTCTCTATGACCTCAATTATGTTAATCAGTGACTAAATAATGGTAAACTATGACCTAATAATGGTAAACTATGATTACAGTAATGGATAACTATGACCTCAATAATGGTAAACTGTGACCCGGTAATGTTAAATTATGACTACATTAATGGAATATTATTACCGCAATAATGGTAACTATGTCACAATATTGGAGAATTATGACTACAATAATGGAAGATGATGACTGAAATAATAGTAAAGTATGCCATAATAATGGTAAACTATGATGACAATAATGGATAACTATGACTTCAATAATGGCAATCTATGACCCAATAATGGTAAACTATGACCCCATATTGGTAAACTATGACTACAATAATGGAAAATTAAGACCTCTATAATGCAAACTATGACCCAATAATGGTAAACTGTAACCTCGATAATAGCAAACTGACAAGTAATGGTAATCTATGAGCCAATAATGGAAAACTATGACTACAATAATGGAAAACTATGACCTCAATAATTGTAAGTATGTCCCAATATTGCTAAACTTTGACTACAATAATGGAAGATTATTACTGAAATAATAGTAAACTATGCCAAAATAATGGTAAACTGTGACCCATTACTGGTAAACTATGATGACAATAATGGATAACTATGACCTCAGTAATGACAAACTATGATCCAACAGTGGTAAACTGTGCCACAATAATGATAAACAATGTGTCAATAATGGTAAACTATGATGACAATAATGGAAAACAATGACCTTAATAATGCCAAATGATGACCCAAGAGTGGTAAACTGTGACCCAATAAGAGTAAACTATGATGACAATAATGGATATATATAATATGTATAACTATAACCTTAATAATGGAAAAATGTGACCTATGACCTCAGTAATAATAAACTGTGACCCAATAGTGGTAAATTTCTCTCCAATATTGGAAAACTATGATTACATTAATGGAAACTATGACTTCAATAATGACAAACTATGACCCAAAAATAGTAAACTATGATCCAATAATAGTAAACTATGACTACAATATTGTTAATTATGTCCTCTTCAAAAATGGCTATGTTCCACTATTGATAAACACTGACCCAATTATGGTAAACTATGACTACAATAATGGAAAATTATGACATCAGTAATGGCAAACTGTGACCCACTAACAGTAAGCCATGACTACAATTTTGGTTAATTATGTCCTCAATAATGACAAACTATGTCCCAATATTGGTAAACACTGAAACAATTATGATAAACTATGACAATAATGGATAACTATGACCTCAATAATGGAAAACTATGAACAAATTATGAAACTGTGCCCCAATAATGCTAATCTATGTCACAATAATGGTAAACTATGACTACAATAATGGATAA
>PVJS01042726.1:0-17377 GCA_004027185.1 Glis glis
ATGTAATTATAGTTAAGAAACCAGGAGGCTATTGAAGGTTTTATTTTGGTTTCTGGATAAAAATTTTCATGGAGTAAATTAGAATATATTTTCTTATATCTTTTAAGGAATAGGTTAAAGTTAACATATCTTAAGATATGTTTGATGTCTCATATCTTGGACTTTTTTTGAAGAACTAGACAGTTAATGAAAAATATTTCTTTTATTCAAATGTCATGTCAGAATGCAAACATTACCAAAAATTATAAAAAAATAAGCTGAAGATTTCTTATTTATTTATTTATTTATTTTGGTACTGGTGACTGAACCCAAGTGCATTTTGTCTCCCAGCTCTACCCCTAGCCCTTTTCTATTTTTTTGTTTTGAAGTAGGGTTTCACTAAGTTTTTCATTGTTTCCCTAAGTTGCTGAGGCTGGCCTTGAACCTGTGTTCCTCCTGTCTCAACCTCCCAAGTATTGAGATTACAGATTTTTGCCACCAGGCCTGGATGAAGATGCCTTAAAAATAAAAAAAAGAGTGACTGGAATTAAGTTTTAGGCACAAACATCAAATTATCTGATTAGCTTTTGTCTATTATTATTTTAAAAAAACAATAACAAAAAATACCAACAACCTGTCATTTCTGACTTATAACCATATCATCCAGTTTCTTCTTCATTTCTTAAGACCTCAGGGGTGACATAAAAGATCCATTTTCATAGTTAGAGATGATTCAAAAATGTTTCTTATAAAAATATAAAAGAAACAACATATTCTTACTGTCTTAATTTCAGTCTGCCGATCTAAGCAACTTCTACTCAACCTTTTAATGAAATACTTTCTTATATTCTATAGGATTCAGCTCAATTTTATCTCCATGATGTACTTCTGTGTTTCTGACCTTATTGAACTCTTTCACCTCTTAGTTCCTACAGTACAATAGCACATATTGTGTATTAGTTGCATTCAAATTTCTGTTGTTCCATGCTTTTAGTCTAATATTTTCAACCTACCAGAAAGAATTTTAATGAAAGGAATCTTATCTTCAATTCCATTTCAAATCTTGATGCTACATAACAGAACTAAAGTAGCAAGCATCTAACATGATGATTTTGAGAATAACTTGAAAATCATTCCTATGAATAACATCCTAAAAAAGTATAGTTACAATAAACCTACACTCTTTCAGGTTCATTAAATTTCTTAGTGTTTTTTTTTCATTTTTTTCTTCTTTTACTCTTTTTATATTCATTTTGTCTACTCATGTAATTTGGACTAATATAATCAATTGTTTGGTTAACACCATTGAAGGATATAAACTTTGTTGATGTTTTTATCTATCTACATCAAATTGAATGATATATCAGTTAAAAATATTTATATTATTTATTCCACAGTAAGTGATATAAAAATATCCATTTGAATTAGTTATTTCACTCTTTTTGTATTTTGCTCTTTTTCATACAAAAAATATCATGCTATACAATGTAATGTCTATCAGGATGAATTTGTTAAGAAACAATCGACTTTTCTTTGTTACAGTATTGTTACTATTCTGAACCAATGTAAATTTACATCATAGCAAAATGACTTAGCCAGCATCAATTTGATTTAATATATGACTTCTATTAAGGTCAATAAAAATTTGTACATAGTTCTTAGACCTATTTTACTTGGACATTTCTAGAGATTATATGACTACAGATTTGGAAATCACTGTGTAGCTTTCACAGAAGTTTTTAGCTTTCTTTAGATTAATTTGATCTAATATAGCTGCATCTGACAATAATCATATATACATATATTATACATAATAGATAAATATATATATATAAGTGTATATGAATACTTATATACACATATATGTATATATATATATATATATATATATGTATGTACCAATACATTCACCACCTCCACTGAATCTCAAATAAATAATTTTTTGTGTGTATTTGCAACTTGCAGGGATGAGGGGAACTCAATAATAGTTGAGTGAGAACAAAAGTAATTGGTTTCTGTTTCCCAGTAGTTTTGTAAATAATAGACTTAACCCTACATAATGAGCCAGATGCTTCTGAGAATGAGCGTTATTCTTTTGGAAATAAGTGCTTAGGGATGCATCTCTTAGATCACTAGAGCACCATTTAGTGCACTATAATAATAACAGTAAATGTACATGCTGTCTTGAAGAAGTGAATGTGCTTCCTTAATCATTTAACTTGCTATGACATCAGTAATACAAACATAAGCTGAAGGTGTTTCCTGCTGTGGTTTGACTATCTCAAAGGAATGTACTATTTGCCTAAGATTTTTTGACCAAAGTAGAACTGCTTAAAATTTTTTTTAGCAAGTAAAATTGCCTTCAGTCTCCAAAGGTATGTTTTCTAATCTAATCTATTTGTAACAGATAGCATAGTGAGCATGGATGATGAGGTATAAATGGAATGTTGAATGGGTTTAAAAGTATATTTTCATGGCAGAGGCAGTGGAGAAAGAAGAAGTGAGGAAGAGCTCAAGAGGCCCGAATGCATGAAGGACAGAATAAAGGAGACCTAGAAAGAAAAGAACATTCTTTTAAAGGAATTAAGAATCACTAAATATATTTTATATAAATGGTTAAATGTTAGCTTTGGTAGAGGAAATAATACAGCATAATTAAATTTTAGATAAGTAATAAAAATGATTAAAAATCTTTTAGCAAACTGATAAAGTTAATAACAACTTTATTATTATATTAGTTGACGTTTTTAGTGCTGACTACATGCCAAGTATTAAGCCTTGTGCTCTAAGTAAGTTATGTAATTAAATCTTTATGTCAGCCCTGGGTACTAGGTCATATTGATATTTCTACTATAGAGGTGCACATATGGGTTCTTCGAGTTCTCAGAAAATTTATGTTAATTACACTTTAATAAATGGCATAAAAGGAATGCAAGTGAGGCCTGACCAATTTCAAAGTTCATACTCTTAGCTACTATACTAATGAACACTTTTAGGTTTGATAGGAAATTAGAAAGAAATTTAGACAAAAATATTTATGAAAGTGAAATAGGATAGAAGAAATAAAAGAAATAGCTAGAAAGGAGACATGAAGGAAGAAGGAGAAAAATGTAACTTTAATATGAAAGCCTTGTGCTGAAGTTCCTCATTCCCCATTTCAGGCCTGTCACTCCTAAGTTTCTGGGAAATATACATATCTTTCCCCTTCTCTTGTCATCAATAACCTGAACACTGTTAACTATCCTCAAAGTAGTATCTATTGATGAGATAACAGACCACACAAACGAACCAATAGAAAAGTAACACACCATCAAAACAGGAAATACATTCATTTATAAATACCTTGGGTACAGTCACCCATCCCAACACATGAAGAGTTTAAACAAAAGAGATATCTATCAATTAGACAATGAAGGGCCGCTCAGGATTTGGAAGAATACCAAAACACCCTACATCATCTTGTGATTACCAGACTTATGTCATCCTCACATACCTCCCTCCAGCCTACCCTTCTCCAAGTTTCCTATAAAAAAAAATGGATCCTTTCAAAGAGCATCTCTTATTCTAGAGATGGCCCACATTCTTTATTAAATGTGCATTTTTTGCTTTCCTAGATAAATCCTTATGTCTCTGCCTGGCTTATGCTGAAATTCTATTCCATCGGGTAAGTCAAGGACCCCGCTGGTCCTTCTCTCTCCCAATGGTAACGCCTCAGGATCCTTTGGAGTATCATTCCTTCTCCTGTGACAAAAGGGGGACATATGAAGCCTTCACAGAACCCTTGCTGCATAACAAAAAGGAAGAAAGATGACCACTAAATACTTTTTTGTGAAACATGGAGTATCACCAGCATATTGATTCTGTAACGGGGCCACTTCAGGGCTTCTGACCCTGACAACTAACAGATGGCGTGTCTCAACGCTGACATTTTTCTTCTAACCCTCTTTTTGCCCCCCCCACATTCTTCTCCCTGTGTTAAGGAATAACATGCTGTTTTCAGTTTATTGTCCAAAGGGATGAAGACCTGGCTAGCACCTGTGGGTCTATGAAAGAACCAACTCAAGGAGGACATATACAAGAATTATGTCTTTTCTTATAAGTATACCTGTGTGACCCTGAAAACTAGCTCTTAAAAAGGATATGATTCCTTTGCTTGTAGCAAATCCAGGGTTTGGTCCTGAATATTTAAGTTCTCTGGCTTCTCCAATTTGTTAGGAAATCAATATTTTTTTTCCTTCTTTCCAAAATTTGTCCCAATTATTTGATTTGGCAAATTGGGGCAAGAACCAAAATTCGATTTCAATCCTTCAGCAAGTACCAATTCATGTATTGGCTATTAGGTTTTTAGAAGCCAAATATGCATAGGCTTCTATTGGGCCACTTGGGATGAAGCTTTTTCTAGGTCTTGGATAACTGATGAGCTAGGAATTGCTTTCCTGAGAGGAAATAACAGCCCAGTTACCAGAGGTTATGCTCTTTGTTAAAACATTGCAAAAGCTGACTATAAAATTTCTCAACTGAAGAAAATGTACTGGTAAAAGGAAATCAAAGATTTAATTTATTGTTTTATTTATATGTTATTTTATTTTATTTTTTGGCAGTACTGGGGATTGAATCCAGGGGCATTCTACCTCTGGGCTACACCCCCAGACCTATTTTTTATTCTTTATTTTGAAGCAGGGTATCACTAAGTTGCGGAGAGCCTAAGTAACTGAGGCTGGCCAAGAACCCGAATTCTCATGTCTCAGCCTCCCAAGTACTGGGATTACAAGCGTGCACCACCACGCCCAGCTTATATGTTATTTTATGTAAAATTTGGAGTCCTGAAATCATTGCCTAAGTGAAGATGAGTGGCAACTAGGAAGCTGACATCTATTCCAGGCTGGCTTAAGACCAGTCTTCAAGAACCCTTCAGTGACTCATTCCTCATCATAGATCCTTTCTGCAAGATGAATCTGAGATTGCAGTGAAATAGCTCAATATCAAAAGATAAACTAGCCATTAACTAGCCAGGTGCGTGGGTGCATGCCTATAACCCCAGTACCGAGAGGCTGAGACAGGTTCGAAGCTAGTCTTAGCAACTTAGTGAGACTCTCAGCAACCTAGTGAATCCCTGTTTCAAAACAAAAAAATAAAGAACTGGATCATGGTGTATGTTGTGGTTAGACATAGAATATCCCCCAAAGAGCTCATGCATTAATGGTCAGAGTTGATATAATTAAGTCATGAGGGTTATAAGTGTATAAATCCATCATAATGGATTTACTGGGTAGTAACCTAGGCAGGTGGAGATTTGTTAGAGAAAGTAGGTTCTTGGAGGTGAGGTCTTGGGGACTGTGCTTTTATCTTTGAATCCCTTTGCTTGCTTTCTCTTGCTTCTGGCCCCAATCATGTGAGAACAGAGCCTTGCTCTCTTCCTTTCTCTGCTTCCTGCCATCATGTCCTGAGATCCGCAGACCCTGGCCTCACACAGACTGAACCCGAAATCTCCAGAAACTGTGAGCAAATAAATCTTCCTTCTTCTAAATTGTGTGGTCTGTTGTTTTGGATTGTATCAGTGAGAATGTTGATCCAGACAGTGTATCCTGGAGGTAGAATGCCTCTGGGTTAATCCCCAGTACCACAAAACAAACACACAAACTAACTAATTACAGGAGTAGAATTTAGATTTGCCTTTTTCCCCTTCCTCTGGCAAAGACTATCCTTTTATTTCTATCACCTTCTACAGGTTAGTTTTCCTGGGAAACAGACTTTGAAGCTGAGATTTGTATCAGAAAGTTTCTTGGATAGGGATTTGGGGACCTACACTTGTGAGGACAGGAGAGCTACAGAGGGAACAGTTGAGGGCAAACTGGGATGCCCTACCAAAACTGCGGCTCAAGAGGTCAACCTTGCACCCCCAAGGGCACCAATTATCAGATGCAAGATCAAGTGGAGAGGAGTAAGAAGGGGGGGGTTTTGAAAAGGCAGATCATTACTGACTACCTTGGAGAGGTGCTCGACTGTGGGCTTTCAGCAGCTAAGACTCCAACATCTAGAAAAATGTGTTCTGAAAGGAGATACACAAGACCCACTAGAGCATCCACACAGTGAAGAATTGTGATGTGCTTCTGCATGTGTGTTTGGGAGGGAGCGACACAAATATCTAATGATGTCTATAATAATGGTGTCCATTATATTAAAAAAAGACAAAAGCAAAAATAATGGGTGTTGTGGTGCATGCCTATGATCCCAGTACTTGGGAGGCTGAGACAGGAGGATCGTAGGCCAGTTTCAGCAACTTTGTGAGACCATGTTTCAAAATAAAATAAAATAGGGCTGGGGTGTAGCTCAGCGATAGAACACTTCTGTGTCCAACCCCTAGTACTACAAAAAAAAAAAAGCAAACAGAAGTCATTTTTTGTTGTCATATTCAAGTTGATTTAGAAAGAGAAGTTGACACACTTGAAAGGTATTTACAATGTATATGGCTCCCCAAGAAACTCCAAAAATTAAGCCCGTGTTCACACCGATATAGCTAGGTATTGCCAAACAAAGGAGGTGTGTGGATTATTTGTAATCATAGGCTCCTTGGCTGTATCTGCAGGTTTAATTTCCCTCAGGTGAATTCTTCCAAAATCTGCTAAAGTTCAGGTTGTGCGAAGTGTGCTGCCTGCCCCGAGGCAAAGGGTGAAGGAGGTGAGCTGAATATTAACATGTCCACAGTATTCAGCTTCACTGCGTACCCAGCTCCTAGAAGAGAGGGAGCCAGCAGCTACTGGGGCTCAGCATTTTAACAGAGAACTCAGCCCTCTTCTGATGCAGAGTAAATTACACTCTGGGATTTGTGCGGATAAGCTAATTAATGGATGTTTTAAAGCACCTACCATGCTTTCCTGTCCTAAGGCTTTGTTTATCTCCACCTTACCTTCTGAATAATAATCTGAAATTGGTTTTATTCTGAATGCGAAAGCATTGGATCTGTGATTGGGTCATTGAAGGAAGTTTTGTTTGCTTGTTTTGTAGTGTATTGCTCTTTTTCAGAAGATAGACAGATATACACTCAAGATTTATTTTCAGGAATAAATACTCTTTTAACTTCTTATAATTACAGGGACCCCAACAGATTAATTCTTGATATCAGTGAAATCATAACGCCACAAGTATTTTTATTTCCATTTCTGCATGTTACAATTAATGTAAACAAAGGCATGAGCCCTATTTTTCTCTCATGCATTTTTTTTCTTCTTTTTCATATGTGTATGTGTGGTATTGGATATTGGGCCCAGGGGCATTCTTCCTTCAAGCTACACCCCAGTCCTATTTTATTTTATTTAATTTCATTATTTTTAGTACTGGGATTTGAACCCAGGGGCATTTTACCTCTGAGCTAAACCCTCAGCCTTATTTTATTATGAAACTGAGTCTTGCTAAGTTGCTGAAGGCTTTGTTAAATTGGTGAGGCTGGCCTTGAATCTGCAATCCTCCTGTATCAACCTCCCAAGTACTGGGATTACAGGCATGCACCACCTGGCTGAGACCTACTTCTTTAGAAGCACATACATTTCCCTGTATTGAAGTATATCTGCAATATCTATTTAAGCAGCAGTAAACAGAACATCTTGAACATAATAAAAGCATGACAAATGAGGAAGAATTAAACATTAGATTAAAAATTCCGGGAGAAAACGGGATGGATCATCCCATAAATATGCTGTACCAAATGCCAACTTTTCCCAACTAATAAGTTAAGGACAATAATTAGCTCAACCTATCTGCCAGTAGATAATAAACATTTGCAATTTTTAAGTGATTTAGATTTGAAGGTGTATACTTTAACAAAGAGCTGTGCCCTCGGCGTATATCCCCACCACTTATAAACTATGGGGGACAGGAGTCTCACTGAATACTGCAACTGGAGCTTTGTCAGGCCTGCACTTGCACACACTGCTTCTATTCTGCATTTACTTCTCTTGAAGGAAGTGTTTGTGACAGCTTAGGGGCTGCCTGGCCAGCAAATCAATTCAGAAGGTTGAGATTGCAGTGACAGGGAAACGATAATAGCTTGTGAGAAACAAGGACATAGAGTTGCATCCCTAGATTATAAACCAAGCGAGTGTATCAGCAGGACTACACAAACACTCTGAGAAGACCAAAGGAAAGAGACCTACTAACAAAGGACTTCAAAATAAAAAATAAAAGAGGGTTGGAATGGAAGCTCTGAGGTAGAAAGCCCCTGGGTTCTATCTTCAGTAACACACACACACACACACACACACACACACACACACACACACAAAGACTATGAGGATCAACCATGATGGCCAAAGAAGATCACAGTATATTGACTGCAAAAGCAGAACATGAAATCGTTAGCTTATACATTTGTATTTCCAGAATTTTTAAATTAAAATAATAGTCTAGTATTTTATGAATTTTTATCAAGTATCTTAGGATTGTAAGCATAAACATTGAAATGAGAAAGAAAATATTATATAATAAATTAGGCATTATACTTTGGTTAGCTAAAATGAAGAATTCAAGTAATTTGACAACAAATAACTGAACACAAAATAAAATAACACATTTCATAGAATGATACTATCACAGTATTATTCCCAATGTTAACAGGTGGGAGATTTTAAAATTATTCTGCACAACCTCAGTCCTTGCTTATCTGCTTGGAAAGCATTAAAACAGAAAGCACAAATGAGGAATACAGGAGGTTTAATTAGACACCATGTGAAGGTAGCATATGAAAGAAAGGCTGTGAAGAGAGGGAATGGTTATACCCCAGGGAAAGGTGTCTGGAAGGGGCCATTCACAGGAATGGAAAGGAAGCCCAGGGGCAAGGTATTACACTCTAGAGACAAGATCTGAAGTGGTCCATTACCAGGTATGCAAAGTAGTGTGCAGACCTTCATACATGACAGGTATAGAAACTCTCTGGACACCTTCTTTATAGATGTTACATTACAGGGTGGTGCACGTCCCGCCTTAGTGACCCTGTGTTGTTTCTCCACCCACTTCCTACAGGGGACAGGCCAAGGTGGGCAAGACTCTGTAGGTAAACTTCTGGTTCATCCCAGCCGATCCCATCTGCTAATGTCTAACTAGCTACCTAACACCAATATGATCAAATATAATAGTCGCGTGACTTTAATAAAAAATAGCTTTGTTAATTAAAAATAGTCAGTTTCCTTTAGGATGTGTTAAAATTACCATGTTAGTCGAGCATGATGGTGCAAGCCTGTAATCCCAGTACGTGATGGGCTAAAACAGGAGGATCAAAGGTTCAAGACGAGCCTCAGCAACTTACCAAGACCCTCAGCAACCTAGAAAGATTCTGTTTCAAATAAAAACAAAAATAATAAACGGGCTAGGGGTATAGAATAGAGGTGGAATGCCTCTGGATTCTATCCTCAGTACCACGTACACACACACACACACACACACACACACACACACACACACAAGTTAATCTGACAAGCATATGTTTAATTAAAAAATATCAAATATTTAAGCATACCCATATTTTTAATATTGGCTATTATATCAAAACCCACATATTATATATTTAGATGCAAAGCATTTTGTGTTTTTTTGGTGCCAAATATTCAAGGATAATAAATACTGTTTTCTATATGTTCTAATACATTCAGTCATCTGTTACCATACAAATAATTGCCCCAACATTTTCTAATTTTTCAATAGACACTTTTAAAATGCTGACACTATTTTAATATGTTAGTGTTATATTAATATCTTGAAGAAGCATAGTTTGAAGGGAAATAACATATATATATATACTATTTGGCTTCCCAAAATTTTATATTTTCATAGGAAGAAAAACTATGTATTTTACACTCTTTTTAATTTTACCTAGAGTGTGAATGTGGGGTGTATATACATTTCTAAAAGGGCAACAGAGGATTTGGAAATATATGCATACACATATATTAGTTAATTATGCCATTTCAAAACTTCATCACACTGGTTTCCTATTGTAGAGAAAAGTAACATTTGTTGTATGCGAGGGTGGGCTACTTACAAAAGCTTCAATCATGCAGAAAGCTGTTTTCAAATCTGCATTGTAAAAAACGCAGGCACCATTTCCATGATAAATTACTCCTAGACAAGAATCTTAGCTGCCTACCCAACTGCTTGATTCCGTTATCACTGATTTGTCCTTCAGTCTTCAACAGAAGGAAAATGAAGGACTCACAGCTAATTGTGCCAGGAAACCCAGCTAATTTCCTTAGACTGTAAAAAAAGAAAAGATTGTATGCCATTAAACTTGAGAGTGAATAATATCATGTGCAATAACAAAGTGTTATTAATGTTTCTATTGTCCTACAAAATGCCTTGATTGTGATTCTTAAGTAAATTTCCTCCCTAAAGTTCTACAGATTTGCCTCAAGAAGAGTAAAAAAGAAAAAAAAAAAACAGTTTTCTGTTAATAAAGAAGTGTGAAAATCTCTGAAAGAACTTTCCATTTTGTATTTTAATTTGACCATCAGAAGTCTTTAGAAGAAGGATAAATACAGTCTACTGTCATGAATTTTAACTCTTCATTTGAAGATAGGATTTTACACTTATATCTAAGAATCACTTTCCTTCTGTTTTTAACCCAATTAGTCATCAGTGATATGAAAGTTAAAAACAGGAAAGTGAAACCATTTTCTATCTATCAGATTGGAAAAATTAAAAATTAAGTAAAAATAACATATTAGGAGCAGCATGAGCCATTTGGTTTTGTTATCCACTGCTAGTAGTAGCAGCTATTTCAGTACCCTGATTTCATCCTTATACATCATATGCATGTGTTGAATTACTACAGTTTATCACGTAAGAATGAACAATCAGAATAATAATAATTAATAGAATACTTTTCATTAATGACAGCCATTGAATATGACCAAACAACAATGATCTCTCCTGGAAGATGCTATGCATTTTCTATTGGCCATATGCAGAGAGGGGCTTTCAAAGATAATAGCAATGGTTTGTTTCTTTTTCCTTTAAATTGGGAAAATAATTTTTGTATATATTAATGTGTATAATTGATTTAACATGTCTGAAATTACACAGCTCCTGCCTTGCATGCTGGTTAAAAGAAATATTTTTTTCCTAGCTCTTTTTAGCTAAGTTAATGTGTCTAAAGCACTCTCTTTTTCTATGAAGAAACAAAGCTCTGTCATTCCATTGGCATCCCATTCCTGGCTTTCTTTAGATTTATCTACTGTAAATTAGACCTGCAACCTACTCAGCACTGTCCATCTAAATGGCAAAATTGGGATGACATGTCTCCTGTGTATGGTGATGGGGTTCAGGACATGCAACCCCAAATTATGGCACCTTGGTGTTGAAGACAACAGCAGAAGTGAGGCTGACTGTCACCTGCACCTTGTACCTTCTCCCCCGAAAAGAGGCCGTAACTCCTAAGTGACCTTTTCCTAAAATAGGTTATGGAAACCTCCATCCTGATTGCTTTCCCTGTATGAGTTGTAAAGGAATACCCTATCTCTAAAGACACAGGGATACAGAGACGAATATGAACACACATGGCTCACGGCATTACCATTATTTCATACCCACTTTGTGCACACATAGTTTCCTATAACAGGGTAGTCTTCATTAAGCCCAAGCCTCAAAATATACACAGTTTATTCTGTTTCTTTGGGTCTTTATTTCTGAAGTCTCCTATGTCACATAAAATGTATAAGCAATACATTTATTTGTCCTTTGTTTTAGGGGCCTCAGCTATGAATCTTGCAATGAGTAAGGAAAAGACACAACTCTCTCTACAGTAGGTAAGTAACATCAACCTAATGATATACTCTCCCTTTATCACCCATTCAGCTTGTACCCAGGACACATATTCACACGGTGACAGCTTTTGTCCCCAAGAAGTCTGAGCATTGCCAATACTCTTGATCTCTGATGACCTTCAGCTGGAAGGAGGGGTGTGTTCCTGGAATATTCCTTTCCACTCGCCCCTCTCCCCAGGCCCTTGAAATCACCATTCTGTGCTTCTTCTTTGAGTTTGACTATTTTGGATTCTTCATATAAGTAGTAATATGTAGTATTTGTCCTTCTTGGTCTGGGTCATTGTACTTACCCTATTGTCTTCTAAGTCCATCTATGTCCTAGCAAATGATATGACTTCTTCTTTAAAGTTGAATAATAATGCATTGTATGTATATACAACGTTTTCTTTATCCAGTCATCTGTTGATGTGTACATTCTTTTTTATGTTTTTTAAAATATTTTAATTATAATAATTTATCTCTTTTTCTATTGGGATGGAGTCATTCTTTCATACTCCTTATTGCCAGTTCTTTGTATATTTATTATATTAACACTTGGAATTACATAAACTAAAAATACGTTTCTTCTCTTTTTTAGATTTTAATTTTATTTACATTGCTTTTGATCACTTCTGTCCAAAAACAGTTTATTTTTAATCTAATGATATATTTCAGCTATTACCTTAAAACTTTTTTAATTGATTTTTTTTTGCTTAAGAATATCATAAATTTTAACCTTGATTTTGAATTTTCTCTGAATACTCTAATAGTCCCATTCCATATTGGTGGTCCATAATGTTTTAACTTGCAAAGTTGTAATTCATCAAATTGCATGCATATTTTTCTCATTCCTTAATCTCTTTATTTCATTTCTATTACAACTAACCTGTTAAGGTAAACAAGGACATTATTATTTATCTTTTTGATCAGTACTTAAAGATAACCTGGGGTATAGTTAAATAAATAGGGTATTCAAAAAAATTGGACAACTTTACTTATAGAAGTAAAAATAAAATATATGCTTTCATAATATTAGGTACTTCAGAATAGTGTTGAATGAGCTTCCTATCCGGTGATTTATGAAGACCCTAGGGCTTGTAATGACTTGAAAACATGCCACAGGCCAATTACTGTACAGACTCTCATGACACTTACCAAGCTACAGTAAATACAGATTACGGTAATTTCTTTCCAGGAAGTGAAGTTCTAATAAATTCTATTAAGACTTTCTTCTCCAAATAGCCTCCATTATTATTACATGCATAAAATATGAATAATTTAAATCAGATTTATTTTACAGTCTGACATTTTTAATAAATCCAAGGAAAAGGACAGCTAAACTAGCAATGTAAACATTTCAGTATTTTAATAGCTATTTGGAATCTACAAAAGTGAGACTTTTAATAAATAGTACCAAAAGTCCGTAGCATTTTGACCACTGACACTAAAAATGAATTCGATATTTTTGTTAGTTTTCTTAGCTAAAACACTACCATAATCTGAGTGTGTCCCCTATATTCATGTGTTGAAACGTAATTGCCAATGTGACAATATTAAGAGGTGGGGCCCATAGGAGGTGATTTGGTAAATGTGTACATCCCTGATAAAGGGACTTGGGAGAGTTCACACTTTTCTTCTATGACATCATGTATGGACAATGTTCATCCCTTTTGGTCTTTTCTGTTCTTTTGCTGTGTGAGGAAGTAGTACGAAGGTCTATAGTAGACAAAGAATGCCTTTATCCTGGATTTCCCAGCCTCCAGAAATGAAAAAAATAGATTTGTTTTTATAAATTATTCAACCTCAGGTATTTTGTTATAATATTACAAACAGAATAAAACCAACACTAAGTATTTTTTTTCTCCTCCATTGTGAAGCCCAATTCCTCTCCTTGTTTTTTTTTTTTTCAGGAATGAGAACTACAAAGAATAACAAAGTAGATGATTCACATTATTTGGCTATATTGTACAATTCACTGTTATTACTGAATAGGGACTATGCATGTAGTTATGGGACACTCTTCCTGAAGCAGATTTCTTATTATTTCTTCATGTTTCACCTTTCCCTTAGATCTCAATCCATTGACTGCTGAATAAAGGTATAAATGAGCTCTAGAACTTCCATAGGAATAGGTATCCATAACTTCTCATTTTGTTTGCACTTTACAAACTTTATGGGTAAGGTATGCAAAAATATCCAAATGACTGATCATTTATTTTTTTTTTGTCTTTAATCTTCATGTGCTTACAAAAATATTCATGTGAAAATCTTTGTATTTATAAATGTTTTCAATGATCTTGAATATATACTTAGAAGTAGATTTGCCTTATGTTTAATATTTTATGAAACTCAGTTTTCCAAAAAGGCTGCCCCATTTTAGATACCCATGCACATAGTATGAACATTATAGGGTGTCTACATATTTGTCTGCACTTATTAATTTTTTTTTTATAAACAGGGTGTTGCTAAGTTGCTGAGGCTGGCCTTGAACCTGTGATCCTCCTGTCTCAGCTTCCCAAGTGCTGGGATTCCGGGTGTGTGCCACTGCACCCAGATAATGTCGTTTGTTTTAATTAATGACTGTTGTGCTACTTGATTTGAAGTGGCATCTCACGAGAATTGAATTTAGATTTCCCTAAGGAGTACTGATTTTGAATGTTTTCCTTTAAACGATGTTCATAGTTTTCAGAATAAAGTTCTTGCACAACTTTAAATTTATTCCTAAGTGTTTTATATTTAATGTTTTACAAATGGAGTTTTTCTTGATTCCATTACAAGCTGATACTTGATCTTTTAATCTGGGATTGGTAGAAATCATAGCGTGTGTGTGTGTGTGTGTGTGTGTGTGTGTGTGTGTGCATGTGTGTGTGTGTGTATGCATGTGAGTGTATATTATTTATTTTGTACATATAAGATCATGTTGTCTGAAACTGAAGACAGTTTATCTTTTCCTTTACAATCTTCCAAATTTTCTTTCTTCTTCTCCTTCTCCTTCTCCTCCTCCTATTCCTCCTCCTCCTCCTCCTCCTCCTCCTCCTCCTCCTCCTCCTTTCTCCTTCTCCTCCTCCTCCTCCTCTTCTTCATCCTCTTCCTCCTTCTTCTTCTCCTTCTTCTTCTTTACTTTTCCTTTCCTTTGCCTAATCATACTAAATAGATGATCAGGCAGAGAGGGGAAATCTTATTTCATTCAAGATCTATGGGAAAAGCACTCAGTCTTTCACTAATGAGTATGTTTTTATATATTCATTATCAATTGGAGCATTTCCCTTTTATATCTAGCATTATAAAGTTTTGTTTTTTAATCATGAATAGGTTTTGAATTTTGTCAGCTGTTTTTTCTGTATCTATTGTCCTCTGTCGTATCTTTTGAGCAGGCCGATTCAAAACCTGTGCATTGCCTGAAGGACTACTAAGGATGGAGCCATACCTCGGAGGGACCCTCTTTGGCTCTATTCATTCCTAGCTCTTCATAATAAATTTCTGGCTAGTCTGCAATTTTTTTTTTGGCCCTACTTAAATCACAAGAAAATAAGAACCCCCTAATTATTGACTACTTTGATTTCTGAAAACTACCTAGAAATACATTTTTCCATGCTCTGCTCCCATAAAGTCAAATGCATCAGTAGAATCCATGAGTAGGATTTTCCCAACATAGTGCTGGTATTGAGGTTCATGTGAGATGCCTCTCCTCACAGCCACCCTGAATGGAATCTCTGTGCAGTGGAGGCAGAGTGGGCACACAGCCAGGCGTGGTGGTGCACACTTGCAATCCCAGTACTTGGGAGGCTGAGACTGGAGGATCCGGGTTCGCGGCCAGCCTCAGCTACTTAGTGAGGCCCTCAGCAACTTAGTGAGACCCTGTTTCAAAATAAAGAATAAAAAATAGGGCTGGGGTGTAGCCTGGAGGTAGAATGCCCCTGGATTCAATCCCAATACCGTAAAAAAGTGGGCACACAAGGGAGAAGAAAGGAAGTCACTGTGACTCACAGCTTTCTCTTCTTTCCTAAAGAGGATTCTCTGCACCAGAGTTAGAATTATAGCAAAAAGATGGAAATCGGGAGCTCTACCTCTATACGATTTCCCCAGCTAAACACTAGATGATGGATGGAGCAGTCTCTCAGCTAAATATTACAGACTCCAACTGTTTTTATTTAGAATCAGGACACTTTCTTGAATAAATTATTTTGACTGTGTATTTTCTCAAGTCTGTTTCCAGAGACTTCAAGTGGCTGGTTTTCACTCGTTTATCCAGTTTTATTGCTGCAGTATTCCAGAGATAATTTTTTAAGCTCCTTACACAGACATTTCAGAAGTCCATCCATGTATTGCATCTTAAATAATCAAAGTGTTATTTTAGGAAAATATAAGCATCAACACAAAGTAAATGGGCTACCCACCAAATACTTATTTGGGACTAAACTAGTAACAGAAAATGAAATTAATGCAAACATTTTTGATCCAAGAGGGTTACGCTCATCAAACTGTCACTTAAGTTTAAAGAGAAAAAACAAATTTTTCACTATTCGAAGATGGAAAATATTATTACCAAATAATAAAGACATTCCCTATAGTTTAATTAAAATAATAAATTAAAGGCTATCCATATGAGAATGGTAAAATAAATAAAATATAAAGGTACTAACATAGATTACTATCTGAGAGTTTTACTAGTAACCATCAAAAATTCTATCCTAGGTCTTGTGACATATACAGAGTATTTCCCTATAATTCCTTTCCTTTTGTTTGCATTAAATGCTTGATGACATTCTCACATCTTTTTCTTATCTTCCTACAATGAATTAAAAAATTAATGATAGCCATTTTTAAAGATTTCTTACACAACACTATTTACATAGGCTTATCGTGCAGAGTAGAACTTTAAGTCAAAGGGTAAACACACAGTAAATTACAACACAACACAACAGAGAAGTTAATAAAAGTTAAAACAGGGTTACACATCGCTACTTTCTAAAATTCTTCAGCTATCTTCATCACATGTAGTTTCTTATATATAACATAAGAAATATGTGCAAAAGTCATATGAAAACCAACAAATATATAATCAAAACAGAAATGACCAATGGAAACAATATTGAGTAAGATTAAAGAAATAAGTATTATAACAAATAATTTATATCAATAAAATTACAAAAAAATTAACGAAGAGACATTATAAATATTTCATATTTAAAATTAAAAATCTATATGTGAAAATGAAAACTATTTAGAAATGAAAATAGAAATAGACCCATAAATCATATTGGAGAGTTCAATAATACATTTTTATTATAATGTATAAATATATTATTTTTATATTTTAATATAATAGTTTATAAGTATATATTATATCATATATTTATATAGTATGTATTATATATGTATATATTATTTAATATATGCTTATATAGAGAGAGAGATATGTGAGCATTTGTGTGTGTGTGTGTGTGTGTGTGTGTGTGTGTGTTTGTGTGTGTGTGTGTATGTAATTGGCAGAAAAAGATACCTATTGGATGATTTTTTTTTATGTTTTTATTGGTGCATTGTAGTCGTCTCACATCACAATGAGTATCAGTTTGGTGTTAATATACATGCACACAGCTCTTGGTGTC
>PVJS01042727.1:0-17374 GCA_004027185.1 Glis glis
TTTTTTTTTTTATACTTTATTTTGAAACCGGGTCTCACGAAATTGCGGAGGGCCTCACTAGGTAGAGAAAGAGATAGAGAGAGAGACAGAGAGAGAGAGAGACAGAGAGAGAGACAGAGAGAGGGAGAGACAGAGAGAGAGAGAGAGACAGAGAGCTGAGGCTGGCCGTGAACCCAGATCCTCCGGTCTCCGCCTCCCAAAGTACTGGGATTACAAGCGTGCGCCACCACGCCCGGCTACACTTTACTTTTTAATACATATTTATGACTACTTAAAAATGATAAAACAAAAAGATTTTCTCTTTATAACATAATGGGAAATTTACATCGCCATCATAAAAGCAATATTAAATACGTTCTGAAACATACCTCCGTTTGGATATTTATTTCTTAAACATGGATTTTATGGTCATGTGTCTGACAGTCAGTACTTTATGTCTAATCTTCAAATTTATGATACCATATGCAACATAATTTACATGCAGAATGCTAGGATTCTGATTAACTTAATATTTTTTCTAGGATTAGATCATTTCACTCATTAATGAAAACTCATAAACATGAAGAATCTGTATTTCAAAAAGCTAAACATGAATGAACAACTACAAACAATCAATCTTGCTAATTGCCCTACAACCTAGATGTTTGCAAATAGTGTTGACGGGGATGCTGAAATAGTGTCCTGATTGCCAATAACCAAGGTATTACGTTTTAGTGGGCAAACGTCCTCCTTATCGGTTGATGGAAATCACAGACACTTCTATAAAGAATGAAGGTGATCGTCTAAGGGTGACCAGGAACCTCCAGCCAAGATATTTAGATATGGACATATGGAGCGTTGATTTCCTGAGAAACTACATGAAAGTAAGCTGCTTCAGAAATTTCGTGTGCAGCATTTTCTGTTATCTGGAGCTAATCACCAAGGAACCAGAGACTGCAAAAGCCATCAGATTCCAGATCAGATACATGAGGAAAATTGGCAGGATGAACAGGAACGGCATGCTTCTACTGCCAAGCACCCCTGAGAATTTCATTACAGGTTCATATCGGTTACTATTAAGATGGTTATCAGGGACATTGTTACTTGCAAACCAAGGGGCTTTGGTGGAGCCCCACAATCATTGATTTCCTCTTTCATTAAAATTCTTAATACCTAACACTCCAGAAAAGTTGAAAAGGTCTTTGTAAAGCTCTATTAACAGATAATATATGCCCAAAGAAGAAAAACAGTGAAATATATATATATATTTATGAAATATATATATATTATGAAATATATATAATATGCATAATATATATAATATATATTATATAAATATATTGGTGCTTGCCTGTAATCCCAGTATTTGGGAGGCTTAGACAGAAGGATTACAGGTTCAAGGCCAGTATATATATATATAAATGATTCAAGAGATCTTGGCCTTCCAAGTATGGCTAAAAGATGTCTCTTGGTTTAGGCAGTATTATCAGGTTATACAAGAGTATCCATTAAAGGAAGTAGCTCTTTCGTAGTGGTTTAATATATGTAGAAGGTAGAAAACAGGCACATTTGGTTTAAGGAACCTAATACTGTCTTGCGTGGCGCTCTGTAAATCAGCGTCTGAGATTCCGAAATACATTTCAGAATTTATTTGGCACTCGGGAGCTCTAACTCACAAGCCGCCATCTTTCTTAGAGCTCGTTGGAATTCAGATTGTGGTAAGAGTCCTTCCTGAAAGCACTGCGGTAGAGGTGAGACAAGGCTACACAGGCGTTTGCAGGACAGCAGAACTTAGTTATTAGTTTGATTTATCTCTTGGTATGACGTCAGGTTTATAAGAAACCATGTTTGGTAGCTGGGACTCCATTGTGAGAGTCAGTGCTCTAAAAATGAGTCTCAGGCAACAAATATTTTCAACTTGGGGGAACAGAGCATGAAAAGACAATGTGTAAGCGGGCATGGTGGCACCTGACTGACATCCCAGTACTTGGGAGGCTGAAACAGGAGGATCACAGGTTGTAAGCCAGCCTCAGCAACTTTGTGAGACCCTCAGCTACTTAGCAAGACCCCATTTCAAAATAAAAAAATAAAATTGGGCTGGGGGTGTAGCTCAGAGGTAGAATGCCCTTGGGTTCAATTGCCAGGACCAAAACAATGACAATGTATAGAGTTTTCTCAATTTTAAAGGGTTTTTTTCCTTCCATAAAGTTTTCTTAAATCTTTTGCATCTGCCTCTGATTTAATCATAGTAGCTGAATACTGCCAGAAGAATTTGAAATTGGTAGACCTTATCTATGTATGTGGGGGGTTAGTTTTCAGGGAAGTACTTGCTTTTCATTGTGATTTCTTTGAAAAGATTTTGTTTTGTTGCATGAATATTTAATTACATCGAACATCCTGAAGTACTATAAACTTAATCAAATTATCTAAGTTTGTGCTAACTACCTTCACGATATCATTACCTTAATGATATTTCATTATGCTCTGAAGGGAGCATTACAACGTGCAGGTGTTTTAACACTTGAACAACCCAAGCAACCATTTCTTCACATCCCGGCTGTTAGCCCAATTAAACAGCACCATCGTTGGGAATTATTATTATTCCCTCTATCAGTCTTTTTTAGCTCAATGGATGTATGAATTACCTTTCTATTTTTCTCTAGCACCCTGTTTATTTTATAACCCCCTTTCCCTCTCCCACACACACACACCAACTGCAATTGCTTATCATTTAATCATTTTCTTTTTGCCTTGTCTCTCTCCCAGTCAACATCAAATTCTCACTGTATCTCCAGGCCTAGTAATTTGCAAAGGCAGAGCTTGGTAAATGATTGGTGGATTGATTGAATGTATTTGATAGGAAACCGTGTAGCAAGTTCCAGTCTGTTTTGTTCTTCAATGAATTGATCCCACGCTCCTTGATGGATTGACTAAGTAGCTATAGGCTGAAACAAATTCAGAGTGTAGATATACTGAGCAGGAATAGGTATCAGCACCACAGAGCTGATTCTGCAGCAAGGCATGGGAGCATCCCCCAATCCATGGTAGATGTACAAGCACAAAAACCCTGCTTTAAAATTCATGGGCACTCAGATGTCTGAGGATAGAGCATACTTTGGAAAAAGGGGAACTAAGTAACCCTAACTCATACAATTGCTGATTTTTCCTTATAACAAACTCTGTGATGTAAGACTTTCAAAAGATGATTTTTATTTTCTTTTAAATTGTTTTCCAGGCCGGGCGTGGTGGCGCATGCTTGTAATCCCAGTACTTTGGGAGGCAGAGACCAGAGGATCTGGGTTCGCAGCCAGCCTCAGCTCGCTCTCTCTCTCTCTCTCTCTCTCTCTCTCCTTAGTGAGGCCCTCCGCAACTTCGTGAGACCCGGTTTCAAAATAATTCAAAATAAAGTATAAAAAATAGGGCCGGGGGTGTAGCGCGGAGGTAGAATGCCCCTGGGTTCAATCCCCAGTACCACAAAAATAAATAAATAAATAAATTGTTTTCCAAAGCTGTCAATATTTTGTAGCTTACAGAGATAATATAAGTTCTCCCATTCATAATTAGAACATTTATTTCATTTCATACCACTAAATTACATTCCAGTGTACCTATTTTATATATTGGGGATTGAACCTAGGGGCATTTTACCTCCAAGCTACACCCCTGGTTCTTTTTATTTTTTTTTTTATTTTGAAACAGGGTCTTGCTAGGTTGCTGACGGTCTTACTAAGTTGCTGAGGCTGGCTTCGAACCAGCAATCCTCTTGTCTCAGCCTCCGAAGCACTGGGATTCCTATTTATTTATTTATTTTATTTTGAAACAGAATCTTGCTAAGTTGCAGAGTGTCTCACCAAGTTGCTGAGGCGGATCTCCAACCTGTGATCCTCCTGTGTGAGCTTCCTAAGTACTGGGATTACAAGGCATGCACCACCATGCCTGGCTTCCAGTTCACCATTTAAGGACATCATTTCCATATCATTCCCGTGCCTTTCTTCTAATGATCCCAAGTATCACAGGGAGCCCAGAAGTGCAGCTCTGTTTTGTTTGAATGGATCATAAGACCGACCCTTTGATGTGTTGGCATCTATATCCCTTGGATTCTCCATTGTAGCTGACTCTAGTCAACAAGGGGTTCCCCCTTCCCTCCTGTTTAATACCAGGTACAAAGTCTCCAGTGATTGTGGCAAGAGCATGTGAAAATCCATGACTTTTTTATTTCTATTTTTAATCTAGCAGACTCATTCGCAGACACAGAATTCTAAGCACCTAGCAAGTCCACCAGCCATACAAACATTGTTGGCTACATGAACCACAGTCCTGGGGCAAACCAGGGCCTTCAACCAGTGCCCTTAAAAGAGCTTGGTGGAAGCTGAGTGTGGTTGTGCATTGCCTGTAATCCTAGTACTTGGGAGGCAGAGGCAGAAGGATCACAGGTTTGAGACCAGCCTCAGCAACTTAGCAAGACCCTCAGCAACTTAGGGAGACCCTGTTTCACAATAAAAAATAAAAAGGTCTGGGGGTGCAGCTTGGAGATAGAATACCCTTGTGGTTCAAGCCCCAGCACCACACACACACACACACACACACACACACACACACACCTTGTGCTGTGCAGTATGTATAGCTCTATACCTCATTTTTTAAAGCAGGAGATCCAGTCACATTTTGATGAACCAGGAGATAAAACTATCCCCGCAACATGTTTTAGCAACTTTTGCCAGTGGAAACCCTACTTAGCAGCAGATTGGCTGCTGCATACACTGTGACTGGGAAACCTCTGAGCTTCCTCATTTAAGATAGGGACCTTCCCTCTGTTTCCCGTCGCAATCTTGTCCTAAGCTCTTCCAATTTTTCCACACGTTCAATTTCTCCACAGATTGTGGCCCGAGGCTCTCTCTGCAGTACACAGTTTCTTCTTCTATTTCCTTGTTTGTTTGTGTTCCTTCCCCTTCATCTCATCTTGGAGCATTTCTGATCTTGGCTTCTGGTGTCATAACTCATTATCGGAGCTCACCTTTTTTTGCTCCCTTGCACAATTTCGATCTTCTGCATCTTCCTTCGGCCTGAGAAATCCTAGAGGACTGACTTTTATGGAACTTACAGAATCATTTCAAGGCACTGGGCTTGAAGACGGAGATGCTAATGGCCGGGGGCAATTACTTACCCTGCATCACCAACATTGGTTCCCCTCCGCAGCCTGAACCCTCAGATGAGGTTAATTACATATAGTAACTTAGAGGTAAATGCTTTTAAAAATGCTGTCAGGGGTGGGGAAAGAATAAGAGCCCAATTAGTATTGCTTGGCTGTGTCCATGGTGTAAATCCTCCATCATGACCAGTTTCACACTGGAGACTTCACTAAACATAGGTTTGGGAAGAGATATGCAGTAGTAACACACCATTTTATAATATTTCCAAGGTTCACATAGATAACCTCAAGCGCGTCTGTTGGGGGTCAGCAAACCTTTCCTATAAAGGGCAAGAGAGTAAATATTTTAGGTGTTGCGGGCCATAAGGTTTTGATCACACCTGCTCTACTCTGCTGTTGTAGGCATGAAGGCAGCCATAGATTGTACATAAACTAAGGGGCGAGGCTGTGTTTCAATAAAATGTTACTTACAAAAATAGGCAGCAAAGCCGGGCGTAGTGGCACATGCCTGTAATCCCAGTACTTGGGAGGCCGAGACAAGAGGATTGCAGGTTCAAAGCCAGCCTTGGCAATTTAAGCGAGGCCCTCAGAAACTTATGGAGATCCTCAGCACCTCAACAAGACCCTGTTTTGAAATAAAAAATAAAAAGGGCTAGGTGTGTGGCTTGGGGGTAGAATGTCCCTGGGTTCAACCTCTAGTACCAAAAACCAAACCAAAGCAAAACACAACAAAAAATGGCCAACAGTTTGGATGTAATCTTAGAGCTATTGTTTCTTGACCTCTGGCTTGAATGATAGTAAAATAATTATGATATAATGGGTTTTGAATAATTTTTTTGTGTGGTATTAGGAATCAAACCCAGGGGCATTCTACCTCTGAGCTATACCCCCAGCCATATTTTATTTTTTAGTTTGAAACAGGGTCTCACTAAGTTGCAGAGGACCTTCCTAAGTTGCTGAGGCTGGCCTCGAGCCTGTGACCTCTTGTCTCAGCCTCCCAAGTACTGGGATTACAAGTGTGCACCACCATGCCAGACGTTTGTCTTCATTTTTAATATTATTTTTTAATAGTAAGTTTATGTGATTTAATATTTAATCATGTCTGTGTCGAATTACCAGTTTGAAGAATTTCTGCTAATTTAGTCATCGGCTCTTGTGAGCTGGTACAAGCAGCTGTGTTCATCACTGAATCTACCCCTGCTCCAGGGGTGGCCACTTTTGATCTGAGGCCAATCAGGGTATCCACCGTTGCCAAAGATTTTTATTAGTTCTAGAGATACAAAAGCGATTTAATGCAAGTAGAGCGACTCAAGGGTATGTTTATGGGTAGAAGGGCTTGGGGAGAATCGATGTGTCCAGATTGTTCAGGAGCAACTTTGGAACTTGGGCTTATATGGGATTGTGAACATGATGTCTAGGATGGTGGCAGCCATTTGGTACAATGAGGGGAGAGAGCACCTGCATACTTTTGCAGGGGCATCCACTATGTGAAGCCTGAAGACTGAGTTGCCCCCAGGGAGGAAGGAAGAGAGGCAGAAAAATAAATGCTCCCTTAGTAACATCCTCCCAGTGAGAGGATCCAGTTTTGCCTGTACCAAGACTGTTTTCCACTTTTGAACTAACAATGCCAGTCTACACTGGTTAGCCATGCCCTCTGTTTATGTATATGTTTGTCTTTTGGTGAATGTCACTTATAACCAAAAGATTTTTCAATAAGGCACCTGTCCATTCTGCATCCTGCAGTTTCCTTTAGAAATGACTCTAGATTGCATGCAAATATTACTACCATGAAGGGAGGACTCAGTGCAGTTCAAATTTAAGGACCTTATTTATTTCTAAGCTGTTCATCGTATCTCATTAGTTCTTGGTTTTATGGGCACATTATTCCCCTTTTGGATGAGCTGGTGTAAGGACATGTGGTCTGGTTGTCTACTCATAGATCAGCAGTCCTTGGATAGAGAAGTTTCTTCAAATCATCTAGATGCTGTTAAAAATACAGAAGCCTTGAGTATCTACTTCTAGGGGTTCTTTCTCTGTAGATCTGCGGTGGAGCATGGACTTTGGTGTAGGAAGCTGGGCTCGGTTGAGCCAGTCAAGATGGCGCCGTGGCTGGCTGCCAGGTCCTGTGACCTGAGCTTGTTTACCAGACCTAGCGCATGCGCAATTGAGAGGCGCACGCGCTTGGCACACGTCCATTGCGTAGCAGAGCGTGCCTGCTGCTTAAGAGCCAATAAGGAGAAGTTTAGCTTGAATGTGCATGGCGTGAGAGAAATGTGATTGGATGATGGCTGATGGGACGTTGAGGGAGGGGTTTTTTTTGCTGGATAAGCGTGCGTGCGAGGAGAATAAAGGGAAGAAGCTGGAAGCTGCACCATCAGAAAACGGACGTCTGTGTGTCTTCTTTCCTGGACTCCGCCGGTCGGAGTTCCAGGATTGCGTCAAGTGGTGCCGAAACCCGGGAATCGAACTAAGGAACAAAGAAAGGGTAAGGTCCGCAAGGTAAGCGGCAGAAGGATAGCGCTATAAGGCTCACGGTTTTGTGACGAAGCTAAGGTTCGCAGTAAGCGACGAAGGAATCATGGGGTCGCAAGTGACTACATTAAGAGTTAAGAATGCTTTAGTAGGGATTTTAGCTAAGGGAGGAGTGAAAATGAAAAGGCAACCATGATGTTGCTGAGCTGATGACGGGTAAGGATGATGGATGATTGATGGCAACCTAAGACCGGCACGGTCACAAGCCTCATATTGTTCTAATAAAACAAAAAGGGGGAGATGTAGGAAGCTGGGCTCGGTTGAGCCAGTCAAGATGGCGCCGTGGCTGGCTGCCAGGTCCTGTGACCTGAGCTTGTTTACCAGACCTAGCGCATGCGCAGTTGAGAGGCGCACACGCTTGGCGCACGTCCATTGCGTAGCAGAGGTGCCTGCTGCTTAAGAGCCAATAAGGAGAAGTTTAGCTTGAATGTGCATGGCGTGAGAGAAATGTGATTGGATGATGGCTGATGGGACGTTGAGGGAGGGGTTTTTTTTGCTGGATAAGCATGCGTGCGAGGAGAATAAAGGGAAGAAGCTGGAAGCTGCACCATCAGAAAACGGACGTCTGTGTGTCTTCTTTCCTGGACTCCGCCGGTCGGAGTTCCAGGATTGCGTCACTTTGGCATCCTTGGTTTTATGAACTAGTGAATCTGGTGGTCACTGAACACGTATTCACTGTTTTAGAAGACCCAGTGTATAGAGGGAGTAGAAGATGATTCACTGGAAGACATGGTTCTGGTGGGCTTTATATCTAATGGGGGAAGAGGGCAAGAATGAATATATAGTGAATATATTGGTAGGTGGTTATGGAGTGCTAAGAGCTATGGTGGAAATAAATATGGCGCTGTTGGTTCTGGTCCTGTGTGGAGCAGGGTGCGGTGAATGAGTTCACACACACTCGTCTGGCCCTGAATGAGCTTTGCATAAGCTGGCCACTCCACAATGTTGGAACAAGCTAGCCATCCATCTATTCAGCGAATAGTGATGGTCTCTTCAGTGCTGCGTGGGACATGATGATGTCATTTCCCTTGTAAGAGACACGGGGCTTGCTGAGCAAAGAATTGAAGCTGCTAGTAAGATAGTTCTGAAAGTCATTTACTCTCTTTGGCTCCGTTATAAAGGGACAAGGCATGACATTCAAAGATGAACTGTGGAAAGATCAACGGTCAAAAGAAAATCTCCTTCCCTGTCCCCCAGCCATCTCGTTCCCTTCTATAAAAGCCACCACTGTAACCTCTTTCTTATTGTTTTTCAAGAATAGCTAGAGGCATAAACAAGCGTGCGTGCATGTGTGTGTGTGTGTGTGTGTGTGTGTGTGTGTGTGTGTGTGATGGGCAGATGGGAAATTTCACAAACGGAAACATACTATGCATTCTGCTCCGTGGTTTCATTTCTTTTAACTCAGTAATATATATTAAACATTCTTCCATATTATGCACATATAACTGGATGTTTTAAAGGCCTTTATAGTAATTTTTTTGTTTGGCTATACCATAACTTACTTAATGAGTTCCATACAGAAAGATGGATAGGATGTGTCCAGTCTTTTGCGATTGTGACTTCTATAAGGAATTTTCTTACTGAGTCATCTTTGGATACATTTGTGACTCTCTGTAAAATGAATTCTTTGCAGGGGAATTGTTGGGTCAGAGGACAGAAATATTCATCATATTCAAAGTTACCACTAAATTGTTGATAACACTCACTAACCTAGAGTGTTATTTAATAACTGCCAGTATAATAGGTGATTGCGGCAACTATAATTCTCAGTTGTATTTTTTTATGAGTGAAGTTGAGTTTTGTTTAAGTTATATTTAAATGCCACTTTTTCTTTATCTCTTCGTGTCTCTTGCAATCTTTTTTTCTACTGAGTCAATAACCTCTGTCATTTGATTTGCAGTTGTTATTATTCTATTAGAGAAAAATAAACCTTTTAAAATAATTTCTGTTGCAAATAGTGTTTACCTAGAATTATCTTTTGACTTCATAGTTTTCCCCACATAGACCATTATTACTTTTAAGTCGAACGGAACCAGTGCTAATGTCTGAAATATCCCTCCATGGTTCATTCTAGAACATTCTTAAGTCTTTTGTGTCTGACTTTCCCCCCATCTTTCTGGTATTTATTCCGTCACAGGGAATGACTGAGTGCCACCGCTATGATGTCTGAGGATATCCATTTTCTCTCACTGACATGCGGTGCCCCTTTGATCAAACACTAATGCCAATTTACACAACTGGGTCTGATTCTGGACTCTGTCTTTTGTTCTCTTGACCTAAGGCAGTATATTTTAAGGTAGGAAGAGTGGCTCAGAAGAATCCAGCATAATTGTCCACAGAGAGTGATGGATTACCAGCATGAAGGGGCTGGGTATTATTCACTAAAAATACTGAGAACCAGAGTGTGGTAAATGACTAAAAGAAGAGGAAAAGATGTCAAAATGGACAGTGGAAGAGGAGCCTGTGGGCCTCTACAAACAGCCTGTCCTTCTGCACAGGCTGGTTGCAAGATTCTGTTTTCTCCATCTCTCTTATTTTCTTTCTTCACTGTTTGCTTTGGCGTAGGCATAATTACCCCCAAAAGCATTGACAGCCATTAAGTACAACTGTGGTCACATCCAGATCTATCATGGACATCACCAGATCTGAACTCTTCTCTTTAGAGGGGAGGACCTCAGATTTCCCAGTATTTCACCTCTGGGCCCCAGTCTTAGCCCATTTTGTGTTGCTATAACAGAATGCCTGGTGCTGATTAATGTATAAAGGAAACAGGTTTATTTCGCTTATAATTCTCCTAGCTGGGAAGTCTTAACAGCATGGCACTGGTTTCTAAAGAGGGCCCATGGTTACATCAAAACCAGGCAGGAATACCTGGTTGCATCAAAACCAGGCAGGAAACCAGGCAACAGTACAATAGTTCTGTGCCAGAGACACAAAAGCAAGGATCAGGCTTTGTCACAACCTTCTTTCAAAGGAACCCATCCAGTCCCATGAAAGTAATAACTCATTCCCATGACAAATGCAGAAATCTGCTTAGAGGCTCCACCTCCCAACACCACTGTATTGACAACCAAATTTCCAGCACAAGAACATTTGGAAACAAACCATATCTAAACCGTAGCATCCCTGTCTTTATAAACCCATCAGAGAGGTGATTAGATCTATCTGTCACACTCAGTACATGCATACATGCGCTTCCACTCTGGGGAAAGCTGGTGGGCCATGGGCATTTGGGGGACTAGTAGGACCACCTGGACCAGTGGGCTGTGACTTCCCTCTGCTGCTGCCGGGTATGCACGGGGCCAGCTGCTGGGCACCAATGGGGAGATGCTGTGATGTCCTTCTTCCCACTTTGCGTTGACCTTGACCATCTGGATCCTGCAGGTGCCTTAAATCCCACAAAGATCTCCGTGCACTTGTCTCCTGGAGTTTCTTGCTCAAACTATGTCCATGAGGAGATTAATAGGTCAAGAGCCATCCTTTTTACAATATTATTCTGCTGCTGCTGTTGTAGTTCTTTTTTAAAAAAAAATACTTCTGTTGGTGCATTGTAATTACACATCATAGTGAGGTTCAAAGCCATACAAACCATGCACACAGGTCTTGGTGAGTTTCCTTTTAGGCCCCCTCCCACTACCCAACCTCCCTGTACTTAATGGTTAGATTGGTAGCGATACCTTCATATGTGGACATAGAATAATGTGAACTGTTTCTTTCGTTAGTTCCTCCTTGTCCCCTTCCCCTATCCTCTTCCACTCTCTCCTGCTCTCTCTCTCTCTCTCTCTCTCTCTCTCTCTCTCTCTCTCTCCTCAATTATCTAAAGTCCCTTCTCTTTCCTCTTTTCTCTCTAGCTTCCACATATGAGGAGAAACACACCTGACCCTTGACTTTCTGAGTCTGTATGGAGGTCCCTCAAGAGATTAGGAATGGAACCACCATATGACCCAGCTATACCACCCTTGCTTTCTTTCCAAAAGAATTAAAGTCAGAATACTAGAGTAATACATGCATACCCATATTTAGAGCAGCACAATTGACAACCGCCAAATTATGGAACCAACCTAGGTATCCATCAGTTGATGAATAGATAACAAGAATGTGGTGTATATACACAATGGAATTGTACTCAGCCATAAAGAACAACAAAATTATGTCATTTGCAGGAAAATGGATGGAACTAGGGAATACAATATTATTCTTATTACCATTTCTGCTTTCCCTAGAAGCATGTGCACCAATGTCAAAAAATTTTCAGAAAAAAAAGACAAAATAAAAAAATACTGTCTTTCTTCCACTTACTCCAAAATATCTGACCAAAAAACAAGAAAGTTTTCATCACAGCCTACATAAACACAGTGTACATTTGGGGTCAGGTGGTGCTGGGCACCAAGCGTTGGTTAGGTCCAGGCATGTGTAGAATCAGGACTGGCCCAATCAGAATAAGGCATGGGATAAACATGCCCATAGCATTGACCATAAAGTCTGTCTTTTAATTTTTTCACAGCTGGAATAATAACTTTAAGCTGCTATAATGTAACTATGCCTCCTAGCACGCAAAATCAATGATCTAACTGCAGAAAGTCTCTGAATACTCATTTTAGATTTCCTCTCTCAAATAGGAAGGTAATTTAAGCTGTCTGATTTCCTTTCCTCAGGAAGTACACATATAAAGGATTTTTATTCTAAATCACCAACTTTGTAAACAATAACAAAGCCCAAATAGCAATGAGATCAATAACCTTTTCCAGGACATGGCAGCCCTCCATCCCCATCTTCTGTCTTTTATGCTTAGAATGCAGCATCCGTGCTATTGCTGAATTAACAGGGAAAGGCCACCAGTTCCCTCGTTTAATTTTATCCCATTTTGTTTCTTTTACTTTTGCCACAAGGTAAAAAAAAAAAGCTGTAGAATAATTCACAAGCAGTTCAGCAATGAAAGACAACAAAGAAGGACAGAAATAAGAGCAAAAGAGACTCTTCCTCTTTCTTTCCATTTTTTCTCATGCATCCATTCTCTATCCTAACCCTCCCCCCCACACACCTCTTGCATTCATACAACTGCTTATTGAAGAGACTGGGGAAATTATAGGAAAATACCTTATCTACCCAAACAAACTAGAGAAAATAAATAAAGCATTGCATTTCTAAAACAGTCAAGTGAGTTCTCTGGATATTTTTTATTTGGGCATCCACGTAGCATTCCTTTGTTAGTTATAAATCTTCATATGAGGTTAGGGCTTTTTGTGTCTGGGGTATGTGTTCTGTCTCAAGACAGGAAAGAAATAACTTGCTGATCAAGAGCGCACGTCCAGTTGCGTCATGAATAGGAAAAGACAATAGTGATCAGGCACATGAGAACACAGAGGAGGTCTTTATACAAAGAAGAGCAGATGATCCCAATAGGTGGGAGGCTGAGACAGGAGGATCTCAGGATCCAGGCCAGCCTCAGCAACTTAGTGAGGTTCTCAGCAACTTAATGAGACCTTGTTTCAAAATAAAACCTAAAAGGGGCTGGGGATGTAGCTCAGGGGTGGAATGTCCCTGGGTACCAAAAAAAAAAAGAATAAAACCCTGCACAAAAATCTTTTAGTTCTTATAATGATTCTTCACGTGTTCTTATGGGTATATGGGGGAAGGAAACCCCTGATACCTCCAATTCTGTTCTTCTTGGGGTCTTTGGATCATGTAGAAAGAACTACTCATGTTCTTCCAGGGATAACAGAGTTTCCTGTGATCTTAGACTTAGGTAGAATCTGGAGTCAAATGATAGCAGAAACTGAGACGGAAAATGTCCTCTATTGGCAACTTAGCTCATGCTTATTAGAAATGAGCGTTAAGACAAGAGCCTTAGAAAGTCTTAGATAGCCTTAGAAACCATGTGGACTTCAGAGGCTAATGTCTCTAGACAGGCTAATTTGTCTTAGCAGTCTGTACATGCCTCTTCTCAATCCCAGAGTTTTTGCTTGCTTTCTTCCTTCCTTCTTCCTTCTCCTCCTCCTCCTGTTCCTCCTCCTCCTTCTTCTCCTTCTTAATGTGGCACTGGGGATTGAATCCAGGGGCATTCTACCTCCAGGCTACACTCCCCAGCCCTTTTTTATTTTTCGTTTTGAAATAGAGTCTCATGAGGTTGCTGAAAGTCTCACTAAGTTGCTGAGGCTGGCCTTAAACCTGCGATCCTCCTGTCTCAGCTTCCCAAGTACTGGGATTGCAGGCGAGCACCACCGTGTCCAGCTGATGTTTTGCTTTCTGATAACATTTGCTTCTGAATTTTTTCAGCTCAGTTGTTCCATCAGGGCTCCTCAGCCTGGATCCCTACACCTTGGGCTCACTGCTATCTACCTCCATCTCTTACTATTTTCTAGATTCGCTTCTCAGAAGAGGGCAACACATATCTCTCTCATGCCTTGACATGAGCCAAACCAAAGCCAGGCCATTTTTGGCTCTTGTTTTCACCTTTGGCCCAATCCACTGTGGCCAGTTTGTCAGTGTGACTCAAAACACGCTCATTTCACCATCTGAGGTCCTGGGCTAGACAGTATCCATTCAAGGAGGTACCAGGCAGGGTGCATCTTGAGTTCAGTGTGCCATGCTCCCTGCCTATCTCTCCTTTATATAATATATATATATATATATATGTATATGTATATATTATATACATATATATATGTATATGTATATATATATATATATATATATGTATATGTATATATATGTATATTTGGTGGTAGTAGGAATTAAACCCAGGGGTATTCTACCTCTGAGCTACACCCTCACCCCTATTTTATTTTATTTTATTTTATGTTTGAAATAGGGTCTCACTGAGTTGAAAAGGGCCTCGCTAAGTTGTTAAGACTGCCCTCGGACCTGCGATCCTCCTGTCTCAGCCTCCCAAGTACTGGGATTACAGGTGTGCTCCACCAACCCAGGCTCCTGCTCATCTCTTCTGATGCATCTAACAATTTCCTGCCTTGTGAGAGCTCCCAACACATTTATATATTTTGATTCTTCCCGTTGGTTTTGTATGAAACATTAAATGCATATCAACCTACCGGTTCAATGGAGACCATTTGTTTTAAAAATTCAAATTGTAGTACCATAGGGACAAAAATATTAATGTGTGGCTATTCCTTGTCTTTACCTGCTCTGGCTTCCGGGGGGCGGTTATTACATTATTATTTAGATATAAATTGGTAAAATAACCTTATTCTGTGAATGAGTCAAAATTGGTCTCCCTTGAGGCTTCAAGTCTGGTATTTCTTTGCACTTTTTACTTTCTCAATGTCTGGCATCCATTTCTACCTCCAATGATGAATCTGGTTCTAAACTAGATAAATAAGTGTGCTTAAAAGCACTTATAAACACATTCCTAAAAGGAAGACAGAATTCTAGGCAATTCATCTGTTTCTGTGGAACAGTGTCGTAAACTTTCCATTTTTCAAGATGATAGGGAATCTTCTAATTCATCCGACACATATTTATGAAATGCCCCATGTTACGGTGACTGTCTCCTATTGTGACTATTTTATTATTATTATTTATTTATTTTTTTTTTTGCGGAACTGGGGACAGAACCCAGGGGCATTCTACCTCTGAGCTACACCCCCAGCCCTATTTTTTTTTTTATTCTTTGTTTTGAAACAGGGTCTCACTAAGTTGCAGAGGGCCTCACTAAGTAGGTGAGGCTGGCTGTGAACCTGCGATCCTCCTGTCTCAGCCTCCCAAGTACTGGGATGACAAGCGTGCGCCACCACGCCTGGCTCAACTGTCACTATTTTAGATGCTGGAGATAGTACAGTGAATGACACTCACCACGTCCCTACATTTATGTAGCCTCCAACGCAGTGAAGGAAAACAGACTGTAAACATTCCATTTTAAACAGAGCAAGGTAAAAATATAACTACGTGAGCTGGGCGCAGTGTTGCATGCCTGTAATCCCAGTACTTGGGAGGCTGAAACAGGAGAATCGCAGATTCAAGGCCAGCCTCTGCAATTTAGCAAGAGCTTCAGCAACTTAGGGAGACCCTCAGCAACATAGCAGGACCCTGTTTCAAAATAAAACATGAAAAGGACTGGGGATGTAGCTTGGAGGTCGAATGCTACTGGGTTCAATCCCTAGAACCAAAAACAAACAAACAACAACAACAAAAAAGGCTTGCACAAATTTTGCCTTTACCCCAAGGCTTTCTCAGAATCATAAAGACAAAAAAAAAAAAAAAGCAAACCTGTCTCTCGTGCACCTTCCCGAGGAGTTGACAGGTGATGGTCATTGGGGTCGGAGACCAGATCTTTTTCCTGGCCTGGTCACTTATGAGCTGTGGGTCTTTAAGCAGATCCACCACTCTGACCCTCATAGTATCTGTAACATACTGTAATTCCTACCTCGTACATTTATGCCAATGATAAAGTTCAATACATGCTGTGTGTGTGAGGCGCTCAGATCGTCTGTTTCCTGGTTTCCTTTCCTTTTCTCTATTCCTTCAGTTGCAGTGCACGCATGCATACTTGTGTGTGCAGACTTCTCTTAGAGCCCGTACCATTTTGGTTTATTTTATGATTATCCGTGCGTACGTATTCAGTAGTAGTCAAAGCAGGAACCGTGATTCGCTCTGGCTCTCATGTTGACTTCTCAAATCACTCTGTGCCAAGGAGAAAGGCAGAGGACTTGGATAGAAAGAACAGACGTGGTATTTCCTCTTATGAAACCACCCATCCATATTCTCATAAATTGCCAATGACTGCTGAACAGGGTGAAAGCCAATTAAGTATATGAAAAAGGATAGACGACCTGGGTCATCCTTGACCTGGTTTATTTATCTCTGGACAAATTGAGATCTAACATATTTAGTTATTTTTCTGGATAGTTAGATTGAATTCTGTAAGTGGTTTTAAGTATGGAAAGATGGATGGGTAACCAGATAATATTGTGTCTCTTTATCATCAGGTTTTCACCATTCAGTACCTGTTTCCCACACCATCCATCCCTCCCTTCTGCTACAAAGCACAGAAGCAGTCTATTCCGTACTGGCCAGCAATCAACAAAAAGATTCTTAAAATATATATGTACATATAGAGGGAGACCAATTGTTCAGGCTCTTTATAAACACTGACTAATTAGTTAATCAATAATACTTAAGGGGCTTTCTTTCCCTACCATAGCCCCATCCTATAACTTTATATTGTGAATTTTTTTTATTAGGCAGGATTTCAACTGCCCACACCACCACCACCACATAAAGTCTATTAATGGTGGTTGTAAGTTACAGGAGGCAACGTGATTAACTCAGAGCCCCAAAAGCAATTAATACAGCCCTTCAATTTTTGGACTGGCAAACTCACCAGGAACAGCATCTCAGCAAAATGGTCTTGCAGGCATGTGTGAGGGTTTAGATTCATCCAGAGGCTGAGTTTCTGTTCCGTGGGGACCGGAGGATGCTCTTAAATTCGCCATTACCATATGCCAGCGAAAGAGAAGCATATGGAAAGATATTTTTAAGGACAAACAGATAACCGTTGCTGGATTATTTGCTGAAGCTCAAAAAGAGTTAAGTATTTCATGTTAACAGAAACTTCCAGACAGACAGATTTGCTATTCTTTTTCTCTCTTGGCTGAGATCTTAAGTAGAATCTTGGAAGACCAGTCAAGTTTGTTTGTTTGTTTGTTTGGTGTGGTGTGTATGTATGTGTGTGTGTGTGTGTGTGTGTGTGTGTGTGTG